>JAKJJM010104726.1:0-16348 GCA_021901965.1 Pipa carvalhoi
CGACTCCATTCAAACCCTATATTTCCGATGGTCTTAGGCGACCCCTGGCAAATCGTCATTCGACCCCCGATGGGGTCCCGACCCACAGGTTGAGAACCACTGCCGTAGAGGATCATAGAAGTTGTAAACTGGAAGGTATTCTCATCTGCAAATCCCACCCTATTATCTAGTGATATTGTTCATAAAAAAAGATTCCCTAAATAAGCAATACAAGTTTGTATTAGATGCCCTTTTCTTCTATTCATTTTTGGTTGGTGGGTAAGTAATACTTACCTTGCTAAACATCCCATAACACCACCCTATATAGGCTGGTATATGGGTACATGTTAAAGGAAATGGTCCTCTACACCTTTGCCAAGCTGAGTATAGATCATTTCTGGTAGTGATATTGTAGTGGGTACCCCGTTCTGTAGATATACTGTTACGTTTTATTATTTTATTTAATGGACATCAGGTAGAGAGGTTCTTGATAGGTAGAGAGGTTGTGCTATGGCTTCAGTGTATTACTTGATTTTGTTAATGGAGACCATGTGAGTCATAAATTTTTACAGGTAGCCCCATAAGCTTAAAAGACCCCCATCTCAATACCTAGGTAGCATTAGTTCCGATTTAAACTTTTCACCCCTCAAGCAATTAGAGGGTTGGAAGTATAGAGCTTCCACTTCAAAAAATAGATTGTGCCATTTTTAATCACTGCAAACTATTACCAGGGGAAATAAAAGGCTGGTAGTATTGGGTGGGGTCTTTTTTCTTCCCTGCCCTACTGAGAAAAGGGATTTGAAGAAAGAGAAGGGAACACACTCTCATCCCTCTGCACAGGGTAGGGATATGGCTTCATAAGGATGCCATGTTATTTTAGCCCTGCCCCCAAGTTTTTTTAGCACCACTCGGCCACACATTAAGTGAAGGAAGAAATATGACAACCCTTTGCTACAGTTTAAGGAGGCCCCCTTTATGCATTAAATATAGTGTTATCTTTTCAGGAGTTTCTGTATTACTTTCCGTATATTGTATTACCCCCACAGGGTCACATTTGTTAAATATAGAGCAACTACAATAAAGGGAAATGTTAATCAGTACAGTCTGTGAGATAGAAGCATCAAAGCAGCAACAACTGTTTCTAATGTCAAATGTTCAGCATGCAAACATGCTGTTTAACAAACCTGATATAGAAAACCTTGTGTCAGCCCACATTATACTCAGTACTTGTAGATTTAGACTTTATCTATACAGCAAGATATTGTGTGCATCACTGTATCTAGTTAAACTTACAAATGATGATATACAAACAAAAAGACAATGTAGGTAACCAGGGCCATGTCTGCAGAATTTTTTATAGATTTTTGTAATTTAAGTAACTGAACTAATTGGATATGGTACACCTTACTAATTAGAAATATCTAAAAATATAGAAAAGCGTCCTCTCTTTGAGCTTTATATGTCTGACGTAGACTTTAATTTGGAATACTTTCCCTTTAATATTATTTATAACATGAAAAAAATAGTACACATTGTGACCACTAGGTGTCAATACAGACTCCAAAACAAAGTAATTTTTTTTTTAAAGCAGTCTTTTAAACATAGCACTTCAAGTGAGAAGTACTGTAGTGCTGTATTAGGTGTCAAATCTACATGGGAGTAAAGCACTTTTGTCATTTAGAAAACCAAAAAAGTATATTTGAAATGAGACATTTTTTTAGTGAACTGAGAGGATAAGCATTGCAAGCTTTCTTTTTGTTCATAATTTATCAGAGGAAGGGACCATAGAGTCCAGTTCGCTTGCAATGGTTACCCTTTCTTTTTTGCCAGTAAAGGTTTCATTTCATTTCTACTGTTATTTTCCAAATCACATAAACATAAATAAAACATAACACACTTTCTACTTTTCCTTCTCTTTCGTTCATTCTTTGATTACATGACGCAAATAATCTTCCACACCAATTCTAAGTACTAAATCCTAGGTACATATAAAAGGAAAAAAAATTACACAGTTACCCGAAGCAGTTAATCTGGTGTTTATTACTCAAACTATGAGAGGCTAGTGAAGGGTAAGGGAGAATGGATCTATGTTATGGATCTGAGGGATGTTTTAGCCCTGTAAATATCTTTTTAACAGGAAACAAGCATGGCTTCTGCTTGTCTGCCGAACAGAAAACTATTCACTTCTCTACATTAATTGATACACACTTAAATATGCTTCTTACTTTTCGGTCACTTCTGTACTACGTTTTTTTTTTTATCCAAAACTTCTGCATTAGTGGCTGAAATGCAATAAATTGAAAAGCTTTTGCAATAATCAAGTGTGCATTATCATTTTTAATGTGGGGCAGTGTACACTGCAATATGTGACATGCACCAAGGTTTTCCCCTGAAGAATGTTATGTTACACCTAACATTGTTTCTGGGTGTTAGCATTCTATGCACTGAGCACTGTATCTGGGTATATGTATGATATGCACTGAGCATTGTATCTGGGTATATGTACGATATGCACTGAGCACTGTATCTGGGTATGTGTACGATATGCACTGAGCACTGTATCTGGGTATATGTATGATATGCACTGAGCACTGTATCTGGGTATATGTATGATATGCACTGAGCACTGTATCTGGGTATGTGTACGATATGCACTGAGCACTGTATCTGGGTATGTGTATGCAGGGCCGTTCCTAGGGGTGGGCAACCGCCCGGGACGCCGAGCTGAGTGCTCGGACCGACCACCGCTCCGGAAATGAGCTTTACTGCTTCTCATCATAGAGAAGGTAGAGAAGGTAGAGAAGGGCAGCGGCCAGGTACTGAGTGTGTGAGTCGCACCAACTTCCTCTCACATCCCCCCCACGCGCAACGACCGCCTCTCGCACCCCCCTCTGGCAACGACCTCCGCTAGCACAAACTTGGTTGGGGGCGCAAATTTACTAATTGCCTGGGGCGCCAATAATGATAGGAACAGCCCTGTGTGTATGATATGCACTGAGCACTGTATCTGGGTATGTGTATGATATGCACTGAGTACTGTATCTGGGTATGTGTATGATATGCACTGAGTACTGTATCTGGGTATGTGTATGATATGCACTGAGTACTGTATCCGGGTATGTGTATGATATGCACTGAGTACTGTATCTGAGTATGTATATGATGGGCACCTAGAGCCAGTCTCTACTTGGTTGCTATGGGTTACTAGACCTCTGTAAACATTTGCTCATGTTGAACAATTCACCTTAATTTACTTCTGAAAGAAGAAAAATTTACTTCTGGTTTAGAGTGCTACAAAGTTCATACTAGCTGAGAAAAGATATTAATAGGGCAATCCAATTAATTTCCTATACACTATTTGGCTGTTAAAACATGAAGTAGGTTGCAGCTTAA
Organism: Pipa carvalhoi; assembly: GCA_021901965.1. NCBI lineage: Eukaryota > Metazoa > Chordata > Amphibia > Anura > Pipidae > Pipa > Pipa carvalhoi. Next base: position 3,373 of record JAKJJM010104726.1, read on the forward strand.
TAACAACCGAGGAATCTATTATTCTCAGTCCCCCCTCTCAAAGCTATGCCAAGAAATGGCGACTGCAATTATTTTGTTTTACAGGTTTGCTTTTGAACTTTAGGACCATGTATGTTAGATACCCATTCAAACCACAATGCAACAGTTCATTTGTATTTGTGCAGCATACAGCATAGTTAAAAATGGCAAGGAGATTACTATTACATGTTTCTTTTTGATGTATGCTTTTCAGATATTAATGTTCTTATGCATATTTAACATAGTGATGCCTTAATTCTACATTTCCCTAATAAAATACTGATTTATATAGAGGTTATGGATGAATGGTAATAATAAATAAATAAAATAAGTAAATCATTTATATAGCAGAAAAAAATTTACCAGTGTTAATTAGATGGGAAACAACTATTTGAGGCTGAGAGGCTTGTTCATCAAAGTGCGAATTTGACAGTTGAAGTGAATTTTTGTCACTTCACATCACTGTGTTCTGGGAGACATGAAGGGCCAGATTCTCCATCCTCCGAATGCCTGCGAAAATGCCTTTGCTGAAATAGTCGCCGACACGCTTCATGCACTTGAAGAACAGGCGAACAGAGTGGCAGAGCTCTGATATCATAATGTTGCTTTAGGTATGAAGGCTCTGAAATGTTATATTTGCCTTAGGCCCTGCACTTTGTTGAGCTAGTCCTGCCTCTTGAATGATTGAGGGGACTAGCTACATCTTATCAAGCCTGTGTTAAATGTATATCAATAATATGAGGGTTAACTTTTATAAACATACATAGAAATAATTAGAAGCAGAGACAATAGCAAAATAATGAATGCAAGAATAACTTTAAACCAAGTAACTATGCCAATGATAGCATGTACGATGCTCTAAAACACACTGGGTGGGATATCATTCACAAAAAACATCTGCAGACATTTTCCTTTTATTTTGGAGAGGGTCATTTTCACGTACTTCCCATCAAGCATTGCTTGTAAGTCTCTCTACCAGCTCAGTTTGTCTCCATACATTTAATGAACACGTTTGGTAAAACTTATGAGGGCATTTACCAAAGTAGGTATTAACCTATTTTTTTCTAGTAAATTATTTCATAAAGAAAGACTTTCTGAAATGTGTGTATAGTATGACATATCTTTACTATTTACAAGATATTCTTTATGTTACATCTCTCTCTGAATTCACAATTTGAGCCACAACTATTATCTCCCTGACCATCCTAGAAGTTATAGTTCATCTAAATTGAGTGCACAGCCCCATAAGCTGTAAAGATGCAACTAACACTATTTGCACTTGGCCCTGTTGCAGCTGTTTAGGTAGATTTTCCCAGGTATTCAGGCAGAAGTCTACTGTAAATCCTGCATTATATACACAAGAATTATATGGAACAAAATATTTCACCAAGTACAGTTATGCTTGTTTTGTGAATAACCTACTTTGCTTTGTAGTTCAATAAAAGTGTTAAGTATTTTAGATCTTAGACCTTGGATATGAGTCATTTGGTGCACACATGCCAAAGCTTTTGCTGGCTGTCATGGTCTGAGCTGTCACTCTATGTTTAATGGTCAAAGGAAATTTTAGGCCTGATGCATCATGACGTCTGTACTGTATGGGTTTATTATTGCTCAGTGTCTTGGTTACAGCCAAGAAAATAAGATGAAAAGAAATGCAAATCTATGTGTTAAGAAAGCTGGAGCATGATTACTCATCTAATATAGGGAGTGTAATTTCTAGGCATTTTAACAAGCAGAGTCATTGACTGTGATCCAAACTACCTTAAAAGATATGTATGCTTCTTATTATGAATAATTTCGGTTATGTCTTTTATTATTTTTATAATAATAACATGCCAATATAAAGTAAGGCAGTGCTTGGTATTATGTAGGGTGTTTTTGATTTACGTAACACAATTATACTGCAGTGTAGTGTATAGTGATATATCAGCATTAATTTACTAGTAATATCAGTATTAATTTACAGTACTAGTAGTATCCTATGAATAATATTGTAATAGTTGTAGCTGCTAAGTCACATAATTGAAACAATAACATAATAACAACTGCATTGTTTTAAAGCAGTCAGGTTAACAAGGAATAAAGTAGCCTCAGATAAAATTTATATGTATCAATCAATGTACAGATAAAGTTCATCAGTACAGTATACAGGGAGTTTTCTGTGATCTAAATGAATGCAAGATCACAGGCCCCTAAGGTCATTTACCTTTAAAGTCTCAGTAACACTAAAAAGTTAACATGTGTTATTTGCATGGCAATTATTTTTACTCAGTACAAAAAAATGTTTTGTTCAAAGCCAAACTCTTGATTTTTGTTTAGAGTGTATGTTTATCTCTTGCTGATTGCAGACATCTTTAGTATGTTATATACTTTTACATGCACAACAGTCAGTATAAGGTTATTGATTTTTTAAAAATATATATTCGTGACCAGTAGAAGTACTACAAGCTGAAAGTCATACTAAGTTTTTTAAGCAGTTAACGTTGGAGAATTTTGTATTTTTATTGATTTTTCAATTTTCACCTATTTAAAAAACTGATCAAAGTGAAATTTATTGCCCAAAAATGTTTGCCTGCCTCAGGCTGGCATGAACAATTATTCCCTATGGAGTTGGTGCTATGACTTAACCACAGTTGAAAAAGTTTTCCCATCAATATAGGTGGAAAACACTGCAAAGCGTGCTGCTTTCAACTGATTAATATTTATTAATAATGATTTTATTTGACAACTAAAATATTTTCAACCTTATATAAATCAGTAGAATCGATCCTTATATAAATCAGTAGAATCGATCCTTATATAAATCAGTAGAATTGATAAGTAAAGCAAAGTGGGAATTACAGAAATTGAAAACGCTGAAGTGGACTTTAGGAAAATATCCCCCAAAATGGAAATGAAAATCATGCAAAAGTACAGAGTATTTGTGTTTTATGCATACATGCATATGGGGATATTTTTGATTTTTGTTTTGCTATCTATAGATTGCATTACTATCCATTTAAAAGACCAGTGGGCCCAGAAAATAAAAAATGTGTATTGACATGTTATTGATATCCAGTATAATTAAACATGTGCTCTTTAAAGTTCTGATTTGTATTACTTTGCCCCAATAAAAGTGGTAAAATGTTTTTTGAAAATACAAAAAAAATTTTTTCCATAAAAAAGATGCAGATTTTTTGGAAGTGTATACAGATGGATATTTAGAAAAGGGTGAAATATGGAAAAAAGTGGTTAAGTACATTTTTTTCATATTGCTCCAGACACAAATTTTATAAATTCATAAGGAGCTTAAAGTGAAGTATCCTTGTGATTTTATATTTGTATTATTTAATGCACTTTTCCCATAACTGTATTATATTTGTATTGCTGAATTGTACAGCGCTGCGTAAATTTGTTGTGCTTTATAAATAAAATTATACATACATACATACATAAGGGACTTTTTTATTTTTGTAGGTTATTGTCTTTCCGGGGAAGTGTTCTTCTACATTTCATCACAGTGTAGTTTGGTTCTAAGAAAATGTCCCATTCACTCTTCTGAAATCTGCTAGCACACCGCTCATTAATCCAAACTTACCAGGCTACCAATCAAAACACCTAGGTTGTAATTTCCAGAAGATAGGCTAGTGGCACAGGGAGTTGCTGGTAATTTTTTCTCCCTGTCTGATATTGCTCTTAAAAGGTCATTTATATTCTTGATTACCTATCTTTTCTTTTAAATTGGTAGTTACATAATGCTATAAATTGTCTAATTATTTATTTATTTATTTTTTATAAAAAAAATAAAAAAAAAAAAATAAGAAACTGCCCTGAATTTCCCAAATTAAACTTTCTTTCCTGGCAGACACACACACAATATTTTAAAGGCCCTATCAGTTTGAGATTGTGAGTTCAGTTGATTAAATATTTGCTCATACAATTTTGACATATACTTTGTACTGAGAAACATTTTGATTGATGCTTTATACAGAGAAACATAAGTTCATGTTTTGTCATTCTTTGAATATGTTCTGCTGTTGAAACATAAGGATGGACTTTAAGAATGTATAAACAAGGGCAAAGGAATGTCTACAAAGTCAAGGAATGATCTTCCTTATCTTGGCTGAGTTGGTTACAGTAAGATTGTATATTTGGGATAAGGATAGTTTAATCTATCTCTAAGCAAAATTGGGAACAATGATGTCACAGGAGTCTATATATAGAGTTAACTGTTAAACCTATGATTGACAGTACTAATTACTGCTGTATTATACTTGTAAGGCTTACATACATAACATATATACAGTGGGGACTGTGACCACTAAGAAACAAACTTTTGTTTTGAACCCTTCTCTGATTTTTAACAAACTCAAACGTTATCATTACAAATAAATAGAATTTTGTACAGTTTCAAAGTTTGTTGATCTTGGTATGTTCTCTTTTTTTTTTTAACAAATGTACTCAAGTTGGAATGGATTAGTGCAAAACTTGATTATATTGTCTGAGGATGATTTTAATGTCTCAATGAGAATATTGTGATGCTATTGAAAGACTTTCCTTTCTTATTCTTTAAAGGACTGGTAAAACCAAAAATATAGAAATTCCCCACTTGAATTAAAATGGCAATTATTCAAATACAGCACATGCAAAAATGTTATTTTTGAAGCTGAATTCATGAATTATATTGTTACCTGTCTGTTTTTATCTTTACTGGTAGCAGCCATGTTGTTAAACAGACCTCAGCCAATTCCATTTTTTCCTCTGGTGCTATAGATAATGCATATTCAGGAAGTGTGCCCAAAAGCCCTATTTTAAAGCTAAAAAAAAGTTTTCAGGAAGACCAGATATCTATGAATATATAGCTACTATAATGCATTTAAGGCATTTTCATTTTTTAATGAAACCCTATTTCACATTATATTCTCCATGTAACCAACAAAGGAAAGAATAGTATTTGTTGGCAAAACTACCTGGAATTGGATTCTTCTAAATGTGGTCCTTTTTGGTATTTGTCATTAGACCGAATGATTTTAAATTCTCCCTCTTATGTAGAAGAAAAATAGGATAGGGAAGTTTATGCACAACTTTATGCAATAATGAGCATTGCTTAATATTAGGTGTATATATGTTTACTAAACCTAACTAAAGTGGAGTGCCTTTTAGTTCACCTTGCCCAATAATCAACCTTTCTTACGGTTCTATACATGAGGAAAGAACCTTAAAAGTATATTAATTAAATTAATAATTTATTTATTAATGAATCTGGATGTATTTCTTTGCAGTCAGTGGATTCACCAGTAGTGTGTAAGTCCTACTTAATTTCAGGTGAAGCTGTTGCATTAATTTGTCTTAATATATGTGAGTCAATGGGCTTACAGGCTATTATAAATGCAGCTCAGTCGTGACCTTTAGCAATTAGCTGCCATTTTCTAACTGTGTATGTGTCTGCCCGGTATAAAAATATATATACTTTTTATAATGTATATGCTCGTTTTTAATTTCATTTCTTTTATAACGATATTGTGATTATAAAATTATAAATGATATAATTAATTAGCCTCTACCCTGCAGTTCTATGAATTTGGTATTTCTGCTTCTGCTAAAATTGCAAGGCCTCTGCTATGGTCTCTAGGTAGAGATAAATGAAGTGGTTTATACTGAAATTTACAACAGGTGCTTTTCCCCCCAGAATTCTTTAGTGCAGATTTTTCCTATTTCTTATTTTCATATTTTGTAGAATGGAAAAGAGATATTTAGTGGAATTTTAGCTTAAAGATAATGAGGTATTGCAAGTAATTTCTATCATTTTTTATTTAGATTTTTGCAGTTCTGTAATGCTAGCCAGTGGTAATGATTAATATATAAAAATATTTTTTTAGTAAAATCAGACCACTGTTGATAGTATCAAATTATACAAGTGTGCCTCTCTTGTCAACGTGGAGTTCATTCATTTCTAAAAGCACACAGAATTGTATATAAAAAAACTATTTTCAATTAGATTGAAAGGTTTTAATTTACTGTCCCTTTCTTACAGAAACCCCTTCTCTAACATATTGTCTCTCCAACTGACCAGTTAAAATATCATGCTGCTGAACTGATCCACAGGTTGGAGAATCATGAAAAAATGGAGCAGGTGGGAAGGAGCTCACTGAGATTGCATCCCTGCAAGATTATGATTGGTTATTCATAAATCTTAACCTTCTAGTTGATCCTATAAGATTCCAAACTGAGTAGCTAAAGAGAAAATAGGTGAGAAAGAGAAAAACTGGTTAAAAACTGAAAAAAAAAAAAGAATTTAGTAAACAATATATACTGCACAATGTTTATTTTTAAGTAACAATTAGGCAAAAACTATTGGCAACAAAACTGTTCCTTTAACATTCAGTTTAGAGAGAACACGGAACTAGTGGACTTAAAGTGTACTAATCAGTTTTCAATAAAGCTTGTATACAGCTGTCTACATTGTCATGGCAATATGATAATTTAATTATAATTAAGACAGAAGGCCTTTGAAGCAAGGAAGCAGCAGCACATGGTTGTCTTCAGTGATCATTATCAGCCCTGTTCTCTAGGGTGGTATGGTGCCAAGAAAGCTTTTTATCCCAAACTATCTAAGGTAAGAGTATACTAAAGTGTACTGTTCCAGATACGAATATATCCTCTTATGCCCCAAACTCTGATGTCACATTCCTTTAGCTTAGCTAATTTGAAAATCAACAGAGGCTGTACTTTTTCCATGGGTAAGATTCTTTCTGTGAAAATATTTGTCTTTAAAGTAGATGGTGGTATGATTGCATGGTTCCCCCAAAACACTACTTATAAGGAAAATTGGAATATAAATCATATCTGTATTTTGTAGAGCGAAAAAAAATGACTGTTGCAGGTTGACTTCAGCACCCATAGATAGTTTATCATTTATAATACTTCCCCCTTTGTCTCTGCCTTTTGACATACATAGATTAAATCAAACATGGGGGGATGACAACAGTGTATTTGTTTAGCACAGCACACACCATATTTTAGGCACATCAAGCCATTAATCAAGTTTATAAGGTAAAAATACTGTGAAGATTTAGGGGTTATTTATTAAAGTGGATCCGTTTAAAGGACAAACTGTCACTATAACTATATCTTTTTAGATTAATATCAAAATTCTATTAATAGGCAGGATCAAATATAAGGAAGGACACTGTCACCACTCTTACACATTTTAACATTCTTATTTATGTAACAATATTCTTAGATCATGTTGCTACTTGGTCACTATATCTTTTCTGTCATTTAATTATACGGTTGCCTCACACCAAACAGGAACCCTGCTATCAACCCCCTACTTTGCCACCTTTTAGCTGGTGGAGTCAATTTGTATATTCAGAGCAGTAAACCTTACCAAATTCGTCTGCAGATGGTTCGTAAAAGTGAAAGTCCTGTGCAGGTGCATATAAAGTAATGTGAAGCGGTGTATAAGTCCATGGCCATTGCAAGGTAGCAAACTGGTTGCAAATTTATCAAATTGCAGAGTTTTCTGAATAAGCAGAATATGGAATATGGCATCTGGATGCAAATTTAGATATCTACGTGACTGTTCATACTTTACTAATTAACTCCCATAGTCTGGTGACTTTAGGCCTCACCAAATCAATTCATATTTGGGAACATAGTTCATTTAGTACACAGATAGTTGATTTCACGGTACTGCTCCCTAGTTAGGACCTATCCCAAAATTGTTAGAAGGTCACATAGAGGAAACTAATCCAATTCAATCATATTTAAATATGAACATATAAGCATACTCACACAATATAAAACTGAAAAATTATGCAACCTTTAATATTATGATTAAAGGTTTGATTATCTACTAAAATGTCCATGTAGGGTTGGGTGTTCAGGCCAAACCAAAAGGTATATGAAAAGCAGAATCAAGGAGCCTAGAGATGCCATTTTAAATTTGAAATTAGGCACCAGCGTCCAGACATTTTAATTATATTAAAAATCCTGTGTTGCAGCTGAATAATAATTTGTTTCTTCATGAGCCCTTGCTTGTGGTGAGATAGAGTAGCTCAATATGGATATTTAATGCAGTGAAAACCATTTGATCTTCTTATGCTAAATTTTAATAACTTTTTTCACATTGAGGCTACAACTCTCACTAAAATCTTGTCCTTATTCCTGCCAGTAAAACAAGAAATGACTTCCAAATAGTTTAATATGCTAAAACATGCTCCAGTAACATACATATCATCCTGTGACCATGGTATACTGCCCCTAGTGGCCAAATTATCATGAAAAATAGAATAGTTGATTGATTGGCAAGTGGTAACCTTTAAACCAAGAATCTCTTAAGCAGAAGTGAATCCCTGTTTTACTCATTACACAAATTGGTCTCTAGTCACTGTAATGTCCTATTAAAATACCAGGAGAAACTCTTATTTCAACCAACCCCATATGGTTTTCCACAATGTAATGTAAATTCTATAAAAATATTTTCAAATTTTCTTAATTTATTATTGTACACGTAAAGATAAATCTTGTTCAAAGTATTGCCTTTAAGGCTTATTAAAGGAAAAGTATCATTTCTGATATGCCACTTTCCGCTCCCATTAATAGAAGAGTGTGATAAAAAAAATGTACCATTGATCATGTTTTTTTAAACACATCCTGATATGGCATGTTTTACAGAGTCAACATCTGCTTGAGCTGCAGACATATAAAACTTGTGTGACAATCAGAATCATTAAACAATCTGATTTTCTTGTTGGGAGGGTTAAGAGCTGTTTGGCAGAGTATTAAAATGCAGAATTTGATAGTGTGTCTTAAAGCTTTAATGATGTGTTCATGAATATAAAACATGCTTCCACTGGTGACTTTATGGCTTCTTCTCTGCATAATTAGTGGTATCTGTTTTATGAGCTTACTGGTTTTTACCTTGATCTCATGAAAATCTGAAACCACTATAATAATTTACACTGCTTGATAGACTTGCTAGTTCATATAAGTTATAATAACATAAATCATGAAAGCAATTGCCCTGTATGAATAGGATTTTCAATGCAAATATACTATCCTATATAAAAATAAACAAATGATTACAAAGTCTGTTTTGGGGTCTTTTAAGCTCAATTAATTTTACTGTGTATTACAGGACGTTAAAGTTGGATTTTTAGCCATGTGGAATGTTACAGATGAGGTAAACATTTATTAATTATAAAACTTATTTTCTAAGCATCTATCTGTCCTGAGATGATATCATGTTTGTAAAAGTGTCTGTATATTTTCATTTAAAGTCTTAACTTTTTTCCCTAATATTAATTTATGGCATACAAAAGTAAATTTTGAGGCTGATCCCTCATGATTCCTTTACATATCTCTTCAAATGAATGACTAGTTAGTTGGCAGAATGGTGAATTATGAAGGTGTTCAGCAATAAATGGGTAGGACTGCTACAAAATGTGGTATAATGAGGAGAAGGATCCACCAGTGGTTGCTTAGCTGTAAGTGATTTATGTTACCAGACAACTTTTAAAACAGAAGTCAATACATTAATCCTTAATTCATAGTACAGCTGGTAGTTACCATATGGGATGTTAGTGTTTCAATATTTACAGTACTGAGCAAAAATTATAGGCAAATGCAAATGCTGCAAAGTAAGAATGCTTTAAAAAGTTGAAGTGTTAACAGTTTATTTATTTTTTATTAATTAACAAAATGCAAAGTGAATTAACAAAAAAACAAATATTAATCAAATCAATTTTTGTGACTAACTTTTGCCTTCAAAAACCGCATCAGTTCTGCCAAGAACACTTGCACACTCAGTTTGAAGGAACTTGGCAGGGAGAGTTTTTCAAGCATCTTGGAGAACTAATTACTGGTCTTCTGTGGCTATAGGCTTCCTAAAACCCTTCTGTCTCTTTATGTAATTCCATAGAGACTCTATGATACTGAGATCAGGTCTCTGTGGGGGCCATATCATGCCTTCCAGTAGTCCTTGTTATTCTTCATGCTGAAGATAGTTCTTAATGGCATTGGCCGTGTAATTCAGATCATTAACTTGCTCCAGAATAAATTTGCCACCCTGATGGTATTTCATAATGGATAAATATCTCACTGTATTTCTCAGCATTGAGGACTTTAATCCTAACCAAATTCCAAACTTTATTTGCTGAAATGCAGTCCCATACTTGCAAGAGACCTCCACCATGCGTCAATGTTGGCTGCAGACACTCATTTTTGTACCACTGTCCAGCCCTTTGGGAAACAAACTGCCTTCTGTCAAATTCTGTTTGTCTTTGAATGTAAAGAAAGTGGTCACATTCCTCCATTAAAAGTCTCTTTGCCAATGTAAAAAATCCTAGCCAGTCTATAATTTATTTTGCTTTTACACAGTCAGTAGCATTCATTAGTAGCAATGTTCTTTTTTGTTAATGAGAGCACAAAACTGTCCAGCATATTCAATATAAGATCTAACTACTGCTTTATAAAGATGCAAAATAGTACTTCCCTCTCTTGATTTTATGCCTATTTTAACTCAGGCCTATATCTTGTTCTCTCTGGCAACTGACAACTGGCATGGGTTTGCTAAATATTAATTTATCTGCAGTCACACCAAGACCCTTCTCCATGAATGATTCCTCTAACCTAATCCAATAATTAATATAAATTGCATATGGAGTTTGACACCCCAAGCACATAACCTTTTATATGTTGACGTTAATGGGCTTATTTATCAAGCTGAGAAGTGGGGGTAAAGAGAAGTGCAGTCCATCATTTTTTTCCAAAAAACACAAAATGACAAACAATTTTTGTGGCAAAATTAAGTTTTGACTGTTTTTCCAGTGAAACTGCACAATATTGCCACGCATCATGCATTTTAGCAATAAAACTGCATTTTGCTATGAAAATGGAAAAGGTTTATCACATAAACATATAATAGTTTTTATTTTCAATTGTGTTTTGCCTTTTTGTTTTGACCAATTGCACATTGAAAGCTGAAAAACCAAGAGTATAGGGCAGAAATAGAATAATAGTGTAAAAGTTAATGCAGCACAGCATTGTCAAATATAAGATTTTAGTGTATGTTCTATATCAGTCCCCAAGAGCTGCTCCATTAACTCTTTCCTTCATCTACATCCATATGCAAACTTCTGAAATACAGAAACATTTTTCTACTTTCCTTGACCTAAATGATCTCACATTGATGCTAGTAAACCCGCAAGCTAGGTTAGAGCGACACAGACAGTAAAGCAAGACAAGCTTGAAAGTGTTATTATATGTACCTTGCTGTGGATGCCCATATGAGGGATACATTTCGGGTTAAAAGTTTATATTTCTTAGTGTGCAACACCAAGGATTTATTCACAGGGGAGAACAATTTGCAGATAATTTTGTTCTAATCTTTACATTTCATGACATTCTTTGTTGCTCTGTTATAACCTGACATAATGGAAATGACAACAAATACCATACTGTAATGTGGGTTCTTAAGTGACACCTATAATATCTGATATATAGTCATTTATAAAGTGTAGGAATTAACTTAGTTGGCAGAGCTTTCAGGGTAGGCTTCAAACTGTGCATCATTGTTTTCTGGCTAAAAAACATTCCCAATGCTAAATAAAACTTAGATGTTCACAGTCTCAATAAAAAAACAGTGAATCAACAGGAAACAAGAGTGTGACACAGTCTATTTAAAGTTCATGACTTCACCAATGCAGTTCCCATCTTTATTTCCCTCTGGATTGATTTTGCTGTATCTTCTCAGCTAAATTAAATAAAAGTGTACATATTTTGTCAGAAGAGGTTTGGGGTTTGCAAGGTTAGCCATTTTGGGAAATGGATAAGATCATTAAATCTGAAATATTTTATTTAAAATGTACTGAATGTATACAAAAAGAAAACTTTGTCCCCCCCCAGAAAGTGTAATTATTTCCAAATATATATGATAGGTATTTTTTCCTGTTGCCCAGGAGACTGAGGAAGATGGATAAACAATCTGAGAGAAAGATAACACCAAACACCCCAAAGGTGATCTATCTAAACCTGAAATAATTCCTGTCCTGTTTCATCTACCCACCTAATACTGTCATCTTGAGGTCTAGCTTTATATAGGCTCAGTCTGTCATTGCTACAATGCTAAGAATCCTCTGCAAGCCTTCAACTTACCATATCTCAACCTGAAAAGTAAACCAGTTGTATCTTTTAGACAAAATGGCATATTCTAGAAGAACGATCATAAGAAAGTGCTAAGATATTATGCTAATAGATCTAAGACAGACCGAAACTCTCACACTGTTGATCACCTTGGTGATTTACAATCATTTACAGATTTTGGGTAAAAAGTATAGTGTGATCAATAGTTAGAAAGCAATTAATGTCTCTGTATACAATACCATTTATAAATGCCTAAGATCAGTTACAGATTTAATTTTAAAAAGAGGATCATGGAAAATGTGCAGATGGTTCCTTTTCTTTTGTAGAGGGAGAATTATATTAGGTCTCCTTACAGATCCCTTCTAGCTTTATGACTTTGCTGAGCAAAGATCAAACCAATGACTTTTGGTTAATGGTTATGCCTTACCAATACATATATTGTTTCCTGTCTATTGTAACAGTGGCTCCTCCTTTGTCAGCCTTACTGATAACAAATCTTAATTATGCCTCAAACTTCAAATTAATTCAGATCTACAATTAGCTTTTGCCTTTACTTGTTTTTTCTTCTTATATCAAATGTTCTCAACCTTATGATGAACTGTATGCTGGGTAGGGTTATCAATATTAGGAACATAGTCAAGGGGTGCCTTAAATTCAAGACTGTGATCCATATCTCATGTATATATATGTATATTTGTATTTATAAAGCGCCACAGGGTTATGCAGTACTTTACAATCCAACAATACAATTATAATACAGACAAGGGAAAAGTGCTTAACAAAGAACAAGTGAAGTAAATTACAAGCATATAATCAAGAAAATACATCACTC
>JAKJJM010104797.1:0-11580 GCA_021901965.1 Pipa carvalhoi
TGGTATTTGAATTTACCGCCGCTGACGTCATCTGTGACGTCAGCGGCTCCTGATTGGCTAAGCCATACCAGGAAGCGCTGGGGAGAGATGAGTGTCCCCAGCGGCTGCCGCATTGAGCAGCTATATGTAACGAGCAGTGCATGCATGGAAGTACTCTACGTTACATTTACTAAACAAAATGGAAATCCGGAATTTCGAATTTCCAAATCGAAAATGGCATTTTTGATTTTAATAAATTTCGCCCAGGAAGTCTGGCTGTGGCCAGTTATTCCTCAGTTGAGTTATTCCGCTCAACAACTGGAGAGTGAAGGGGGACAGAGTCTACTCTGAGCCCTCCATCCATCCATCCCTACATTCTGTGTCTCTCAAGGTGGCTTAGGGCAAAATAGTCCTATTATTATTTTAAAAAAAAATTTTTTATTTGACTCAAAAGAGCTACTGCAGTTCACTGTACTTTCACTACCACAGTGAAAGTGGCTAGCTACCTGGTGAGGGAATTCAGCAAACTTTGCTAAACCTGTACCTACCATTGAAAGATAAGGTCTTGTTGCACTGACTGCATGTTTGAGAGGGGTTGCTGCTAGGAATAGGGGCTGAAGCATAAACTACCTTACTTCAGTAGCATACCCCCACCCCCCGCTGTCCGTGGCCGCTGTAATGTCTCCTGCAGTGTGTGCATGTCTTTGTACACAAACTGCTTCATAGCGATGTGTCTCTGAGGGGAAGAGCTTCCAACAGCGTGCCATTTCCTGAGACGACAGTCTCCTGAGGTGATTGCGCAGCTAGAAAAAGCCATGCTCCATTCTCTGTCAGTTCCTTATTAAGCGGCAGCACGAAGAGGCAGCAGAGCAATGGGGCTCCTTTCCTAACCGGTACCATTACACTCGAAGAGCGCTATTAAGCTAGGGGGGATTATTAATGTAATTCTCCCAATTTAAAGGGGAATTAATCAATTTATTTCTAATAATCTGTCATATAAGCACTATTTTAAACAGACAAGTCTACATATAACTGGATTTGTTTTATGGCCAATTCCAATGCTGGTATTAATCAGCAATTGCATTCTAAAACAGTAGTCAAATTTTTTGCTTGTAAAAAGTGTTCTTTATAATTTTTGCAGAGTGAGACACAGTCTTTTTGTGCAAATTGCGTAGCTATGTCTAATGAACCTAAAATAATGAACCCACCAGAGGTCTCACAGTCTGAACATGAAGTAAAACCTGCATACCTTCATGTTCCAATATTACCAGCCCACCAGGCTTGGCTACGTTTTGCCTTCGATTCTTTCCACTTTCAATTCATAGCTCTACCCATTGGACTAGCTACTGCACCAAGAGTATTCACGAAAATTATGGCAGTCTTGTCTGAACTCCTCAGAATGAAGGGAGTGCATGTCACACCATACCTGGACGACTTACTAATCAAAGCCCCTTCATTACAACAGGCAGAAAGCAGTGGAACAATGTGCATTAACCATGCAGAACTTTGGTTGGATAATCAACCATGAAAAATCCTCACTAATTCTAACTCAAAATCTCACACTTCACTTCTTGGCTGGGGAGATGTCTATGGAACATTGTCAATACAAGCAATCTGGTCCCAACAGGAGACCATAATACCAAACAACATACTAGAACTAAGAGCAGTCAAACTAGCACTGATTCACTGGACAGCTATTCTCAAACAGCCTACAAAAATACAATCAGACAACACAACAACAGTAGTATATCAATCGCCAGGGAGGAACTCGCAGTTCTATGGCAATGGAAGAAGTGACCCAAATTTTTCAATTAGCAGAGAGAAGGATTCCCTGCATCTCAGCAATACATATTCCAGGGATACTCAATTGGAAAGCAGACTATCTAAGTCATCAGTCCATACAAGCAGGAGAATGGAAATTATTACCACAGATATTCTCCCAACTAGTGCAAATGTGGGGTGTTCTGGAAGTAGATCTCTTCGCCTCCAGACTCAACAATCAAGTTCCAGTCTTTGGTCCAGAGCAAGGGATCCTCTAGCTTTAATGTGATGAGCTTCAAATGGAACTTTGTAATAGCATATGCTTTCCCACCATTACCAATGATCCCAAGAGTAATCCAGAAAATCAAACAAGACAGAGCAACTATCATTCTAGTGGCTCTTCATTGGCCCAGACGGTCATGGTTTGCGGACCTCTTAACACTTTCCAAAGCACCTCCTTGGTGACTACCTCAAATACTGAACCTTCTTTCACATGGCCCTGTAAATCATCTGGATCCCAACAGGCTATTTTTGAAAGGCTTGCTGTTGAGTTCATGGTATTACGTCGTAAAGGCTTTTCTGAAGCAGTAGCAAGGACAATGATTAAAGCTCACAAATCAGTTTAATCTGCCGCATACAATAGGATGTGGAAAATGTATTGGGAATGGTGTAAGACATTAAAATTTTTATTTGAACAATTATGTTTACCAGGATTGTTACACATTGTTTCGAACAGAAATGGATAAGGGTCTCAGTCTCTCCTCCCTTAAAGTACAGGTATCCGCATTATCTGTTCTCTTTCAACAGAAATTAGCACTTATGGATGATTTCCGAACTTTCCTACAAGGAGTGTCTCATATCCGCCCAGCGCATAGACCTCTGGTTCCTACATGGGTCCTCAACCTTATCCTTTCAGTTTTACAAGAGGCTCCATATGAACCACTGGATTCAGTTTCTAGATATTTCCTTCTGTTGAAAGTAGACTTCCTAGTAGCTATCACATCTACAAGTAGAATCTTGGAGATTGCAGCCCTATCCTGTTGAGAAACTTTTCTAGTATTCCACTCAGACAAAGTAGTTTTTCACACAATACCATCCTTTCTACCTAAAGTAGTATCAACATTCCACATTAATCAGGACATAGTTTTGCCTTCCCTTTATCCAAACCCTAAAAATTCCAAAGAGGAAAAATACACACTTTAGATGTAGTTCGGGCAACACAGATCTATCTCCAGTAAATCCTCACCAATGGTGTGAAGTTTCATAGCTGTGGTGATTCTGAAAGCCACCAAATATGAAGCGTCATTGGCTGCTACATTTTGTTGATGGTTCTTGCCTCCAGTGTTAAGTATGACTTTGTGACTCCATCAGCTTTGCTTCTAAAATACTGAGTATCCTTGCCAGCAAAGCTCAGATGCTTTCTATAAAAATGACATAAATTCAGCTGCTAGAACTTCATAACAAATAACGCATTGCGGTTTTTCAATTCCCTCTGTAACTATTGAAGTAAAACCGTACTGTAAAAATTTGTCGTATTTTCTTAACGTTGTTCTCTACATGAACCATTGTCAGGGGTTAGTTCAAAGTGAATCCTCGTAACGTAACGCCATTCGATGTAAACAGTTAAAACCAATAAAGTTATGATAATTTAAACATTTGTAATCATTTGATTCAATTGTCTGCAACATATAGGCGACCCCTGACGAGTCGTCATTCGACCCCCAACAGGGTCGCAACCCACAGATTGAGAACCGCTGTTCTACAGCAATCTGCTCAAAACAAGTAATTAAACTGGAATTGTGCCCTGCAGGCGTGGAGCTCTTCAATTTGGAAGGAAATAGTGTGCTTCATTCAGATCCTCTGCTGCCGTGAGAGTACTTGGGGGAAAAAGAGCAGTGTGATTGCTGTACGGTGATCAGCCGGACAGCATCTAGAGATGGGGAAGAGAGGTGACAGGTCCAATTTCACCTGCCTTGAGGCTGTTTCATTAGGTTCATTTGAGCTAACTGCTGTACAGTGATTAGCTGGACAGCAACTAGACGTGGGGGAAGAGAGGTGAAAGGTCCAGTTCCAGCTGTCTCAATGCTGTTTCTTTAGGTTCATTTGGTCAATTTATAGATTGTCATTTGGTAGAAGCTGATTTCAGTATCCCCATGCTGAAAAATTCCCAGTTGCACTAACAGGCAGCTATTTATACACCTGCTTGAAAAAATGTGCCTTTAAAAGTTAAATTCATGATTGTTCAGCTTCTTTGCTGATAAAAACAAACACCTCCCCGATACTGGTGTTTTCAGTTGAACTTTATTGTGCATACGTGATTGACCCTAGAAAGCCCCAAAAAGTGAAAGCAATGTGTTTTTCTACTTTGTAGTAATGTATGTTAACTTTTGTTGTTGCTACTGTCCCGTTAAATCCAGCAATCATTTAACTGGCAGAAATGTGACAGTTTATTTGTAAGATTCTTAAAACTTTGCAGTAAGTCTGCTGTAAGTGAAGGACTTGTTGTGATAAAGTGGACAAATATATTGAATACTTGTGGATTTATGAATCAATAAAAGCAATGTAAGGCGTCTTGCTGCAAAAAATAGTTTTTATAATGTGATGACAATGGTCCTTTATTACTGCTTTATTGTAGGATGGAATGTTGGATAGACATGAGTTTCTTACCTGGGTCCTAGAATGTTTTGAAAAGATTCGGCCAGGGGAGGACGAGCTTTTGAAACTCTTGCTCCCTCTTCTTCTCCGTGTGAGTATTAGCAATTGTTGACTTATGGGTCGCTAGGGAATTATGTAGTTGTTCTTACTGTATTGTTTCTGTATTTCTCCATATTCATACATCAGTATTCAAGTTCCCTGGTTCAGTCTGCGTATCTGTCCAGACGTCTGGCCTATTTCTGCACAAGGCGCCTAGCACTGCAGTTGGAGGGCACTGGAAGCCACACAGGACATCTGATGACAGCACAGACAGGCACAGCTTTGCCTTCTACACCTGCACCACCACCTCCATCAGGATCAGCCCCTTCCTCACCCTTCAGTGACCTCCTGCAATGCCCACAGCATCGACCTCTTGTATTTGGGCTAAGTTGTATGCTGCAGGTATAGGTTCCCTCTTTGTAGTATTATGCTATCTACATCTTCATATCACTGATCTTTGTAACTACTACTGATACAATACAATCTGCAGACATGTAAACTATTCTGGTTTAATCTACAGTTTTTCTTGCATCAAAATTCACATTACTTATATTATTTTTTTTGTAATCTGAGCTGACAATTTCTCATCTTATTGTTGCAGAGCATTGTCCTTTGCTGTCCCAGTGCACTCGTGTGGCATTATTCTTTAACAGATAACCGAATTAAGACTGGATCTCCCTTGGACCATCTTCCTATTGCACCGTCCAGTCTTCCTATGCCTGGGGCCAATTCCACATTTACACAGCAGGTTGGAAACATATAAATGTTGGAAACGTTTCTTCAAATATACCCGTTATCATTTACATTGGCAAAAATATTTTAGCGTCCATTTTTGTTTTTTAACATTAAACTGTTTGACCCTTTACATTTTCACCGTTTCTCGTTACAGGTTCGCAGGAAACTGCGAGAAATGGAGCAGCAGATAAAAGAGCGTGGAAGAGCAGTTGAGGTCAGGTGGTCATTTGATAAATGTCAAGAGGCCACTGCAGGTGAGTTTATTTACGAAGTGCTGTTTTCACTATATTGTTGGATAATGCCGCCTTTGTACAGAATTTTCACCTTATTTTAATTTCATTTAGGTTTCCCAATTGGTCGGGTCCTTCATACCCTGGAGGTTCTAGACAGTCATAGCTTTGAGAAATCTGATTTCAGCAACAATCTGGACTCTCTGTATAACCGAATATTTGGGCTTGGCCTAGGCAAAGATGGGCACGAGGTAACTGGCAATGAGATTTATTTTATCTTCTAATTGTTTACTATATCAAGAATTTTCTCTTCAAGGGCTCAGTGCTAGTTTTAACACTTTTTGAATAGCAGTTGTTAGTCTTTATTTGTGGATATAACTTTGTCTGCAGATATCTCCAGATGATGATGCTGTAGTTGCCCTTCTCTGTGAGTGGGCTGTGAGCTGTAAACGTTATGGACACCACCGTGCGCTTGTGGTAGCAAAATTACTGGAGAAGCGGCAGGCAGAGATTGAAGCAGAGGTTTGTTCTTACATTTTTCTTTTGGAGTCAGAATGCAAACTCATTTCTACCCTGGCTTTATGTTTAGTGTCTCCTGTATCAACAGAATTTCTTGTTTCTTGTTAGCGATGTGGAGACTCTGAGGCTGTTGATGAAAAGGGGTCTGTGTCTTCTGGGTCGTTGTCTGCTCTTAGTGCACCTCCTGTGTTCCAGGACGTTCTGCTTCAATTCCTTGATACTCAAGCCCCAGTGCTAAGTTAGTAAATTTGTTTGTGGAGAGTGGGAGTTAGTTATGATTTTTATGTAATAGCCAACATTTTTGATTATGGGGCATGCTTTGCCTGTCTTATTTTACTAAACATGGATCATTAAGGGTGACGGCCATCAAACCCCATGTTTTCAAAATAAAAATAAATATGTGAATTTTTACTTCATGGCTTTTGATGCTTATTTCTCCCCCTTGACTTTCACTGACTATTCAAGCTCTTCCTTTTCCTCCAGCATCATGCACTTTGATATCTTTCATTTGACTTATTTTCTTCACCAGCTGAACCAGCCAATGAGAGCGAGCGTGTTGAATTCTATAACCTGGTACTGCTGTTTTGTGAGCTAATTCGGCATGACGTTTTTTCGCACAACATGTACATGTGCACACTAATATCCCGAGGAGATCTAGGGCTGGACCCACATGCTCCTCGACCCCGTTCCCCTTATGAGGACCCGACAGATGACACAGACCGGAAAGAGGGAGAAGCCAATAACAGCAACAAATTAGAGGTAAAGGCATCAGATGAAAACATGTCTAGAATGAACTGCAAGTAAATGTAAATTGTGGGGGTGGGGCGGATTCTTTCCCTCTGTGCCAGGGGTGTCAAACTCTGGCGGGGGGCCAAATCTGTCCTGCATTGTAATTATATTTGGTCCGCAAGAAAATACCAGATTTCTACTAGAGCAGTGCATACACCACTAATACTACAATTCCCAGAATGCTCTCCTGGTGCATTGGCGCGTCAATCAGGGCCTACAAGTTACGGCTCCTCTGTTGACATTGGTGACCTCATGCTACCAGTCACATTGGGCCACCCCTCCCAAATATACAATAAGCAGAGTATCTGTTCACAAATGTAAAGGACAAACCTGTTTGAAAAGGTTCATCGTTATATCTGATGAGAAGGAAAAACTTACTCAATTGTAGATATTTTTTCAGTAACTATCAAGGTTGGCACACGACTTTATCCATGTTTTTAATTTTGGCCCACTGTGTATTTGAGTTTGACACCCCTGGTCTAGTTGTGCAGCTGTTGTTGGAGCACACAAAGAAATTAAAGGCACACTAAATCCATTCAAGCCCTGTTATATTATGCATTGCTTAGTAGGCAATATGATACACTGCTTATTATTCCACTTGTTTTGTTCAGTGCCTAGATGCACATTAGTGACATTCTTATCCACTTAATAGTATCCCATTTTTACTTTAAAGGTTTGTAAAAATTGAAAAAAAAATTTTTTGCCCATCTATAGCTATTTCACAAAAGTCATTTATCCAGTGTTACAGACTACAAATCGCAAGATATGGGTGTGTCTTTGAAATATTGTGATTTTGCTAACTTGTGTGTTTTGTGCTTGTTAAAGGTCCCCAACAGCTTCACTCCCATGCACAAGGGAAAGATTTGGCTACTATTGGACTTCTACATAGTTTTTAAAAAGCCCCCTCACCCCACCTGAGGGTTAGAGGCACTTGGGTTTTAGATGGTTTGTTACTTCCGTATATTTAACTTGAGTTAAAAAATGTATTTAATTAGACTTTTGTAGATGATGAAGTTATATCTATAAAAATAAAAGCACAATATTGTTGTACAGTATATTTCCTGTATATTTTCTAATTTGGTTTACTGCAGCTTAAAAACAAACTGTGATCTCCAACTTATCATAATGGTCATTTCTGCTTCTCCCAGGACACTGCCCTCTCAGAAACTATGGATATTGATCATAGTTCAGGAGCTTTATTTGAGGACATGGAGAAGAGTGAATTTCCGGTAACTATCTGAATGGATGGATGTCTTTCCTTATCAATACTTCTTGCATTATGCTTCTAGAAATAGCAATGTTAAATACCAGTAACCTCCTTTGCAGTCAATGCTCTCTCTCGCATTCACTATCCTTAATACTGGACCTTCTGTGCTGCTTAGTCACAAAATATATTTTCTATCATTCAGTGGTTTCAGCTCAATGGGTTTTTTTTCTTGTATAAATACAAATGTGCAGAAAAGAAATATTCTTTGTACATGGTAAAGTAAGGCCTACTACTTATGAAGAATATTTGAAAGAGATACTCTTCTAGAAATAGATTTTTCCCCTTTATAACTAAATTTTGGTCTTTGCTTGCCTTCTCTCTTGTCTAGCACTTGGGGACACAGGCACCAGTTTTTAGAGCTCATAGGAATAAAGGGGTGGACACCAAAGAGCCCCCCCCCGGGGACTTTACCACCCTGAACCTGCCTTCCTGCACTCCAGTCTTATTTCAGTGTCCTCCAGAGGAGTTTAGACTCCTTTTTCCACGCTACATGAGTAGTAGTAGCTTGTGCTAGCATATTTTTTTATCTTATAACATTGCTTCTCTTTTGAGACTCTTGGAAGGTTGTTGCCTTTTTCTCACCTGGGTAAGGGCCATCTTTGGAACATCTCCATTGTGCCCGTATCATACTAGAAGTTGTTTTGTACTTGTATATTTGCACTGTTTGTTTAAATTATTAAATGTATTTTCTTCATATCTTGACGAACGTTTGGCGCAGGCCTCAAACCCCCCCTCCAAACAGGATTTAGTTTTCCTTGTTCTACAGTCTCAGGTCTTGCCTCATATTGGAATATAATCATGCTATTTTTCAACTCTATAGGATTTTTAAGCTACTCACATGCATATAGTTGTAGAAATCATATAGCATCAATTTGATTTACTTGCAGATTACTTGAGCTACCCATAACATTTAAGAACTTTGCTTATTTTAGATGTTCTCACCTGCCATGCGTTGTGAAGGCCGAAGCCCAGGTCCAGAAGAAGGAGAACGTGATGCTCGTCGTCCAGTTAAAGGATTAAATGGGGAAGGAATTCTTTCTGCATTATATGAGCAGCCACGGCACATTCAATATGCTACACATTTTCCCATCCCACAAGTAGGTTTTGAAGTCTCAGACATATTTGTGTATTCCTGTATGTCAAGAATAGTAGAACTAAACACCCAGCCAATTTTTGTGTCTCAAGGAGGAGTCTTGCAGCCATGAATGTAATCAGAGGCTCGTTGTTCTGTTTGGAGTTGGGAGGCAGCGGGATGATGCACGCCATATAATCAAGAAAATAACTCGGGATATACTTAAAGTACTAAATCGCAAAAGCACTGCTGAGACAGGTTAGAAGGAGTTTAGACTGGCTTTGTAAGGATTGATGGGAAGCCACTAGATATACTGACTCACACATTCTTTCCCATTAAGGTTCAGATGAGGGGCAGCGCAGACGCAGAGCTAAGCCTGAAGCCTTTCCCACAGCTGAGGAGATTTTTTGCCGTTTCCAGCAACTCTCTCATTTTGATCAACATCAAGTCACAGCACAGGTAAGAGTAAGTAGCAGTTGTACTATGTACAGAAGGTCAAAAGTTCCAACAAATATCTTAGAGAGTATGTTCACTAATTATTCAGTTGGTATTACAGATGTATTAGAATGAACAATAAAATGCAGTGTAATTATAATCATAGTATGACTGTGGGTATTTGGTATAGTATTATTACTTATTTGCATATTTACTTTATTTCATAATAGAAAATAGGTCTGTACTTTAAAATTATGCCTTTGGTTGTCACCTTTAACTCTTAGGTGTCTCGGAATGTTTTAGAACAAATCACAAGCTTTGCTCTAGGTCTCTCTTATCACCTCCCATTGGTACAGCATATCCAGTTTATTTTTGACCTGATGGAATATTCTCTGAACATCAGCGGTCTCATCGACTTTGCCATCCAGGTATTAATTATTGCTTGATATTGTTATTTGCTATTTGAATCTCAGTATGATTATTTTAATCCATTTCAATTTAAATGTATCAGTATTTTTTGGTTATAAGCCCATCTGCTTTAGTGCATTTGCATTCATTTTTTTTATTTGTGGATAATGAATTGTCAGCCTTAGTGATGTTTTTTCATTTTTTTTCCAGTTGTTGAATGAGCTGAGTGTGGTAGAGGCAGAGCTGCTTCTGAAATCTTCAAACCTTGTTGGCAGTTACACCATGGGCCTGTGTTTGTGCATTGTGGCTGTTTTACGGCATTACCACACCTGCCTGATCCTCAACCAGGAGCAGACTGCCCAGGTCTTCGAGGGGTGAGAGCTGTGCAGGAGAAGGAGGTGGAGAGAGTGGACAGTTGAGTGCTGAAAGAGAAAAAATATAATGTGGACATCTATTGTGTGGGTGTGTGTGGGTAGTAGTGGTGGTGAAGGTGAAGGGATTGTACTATTATGCAGCTGGTATATTTATGTGGCCAGGAAGTTGGCCTTCGGTATTTAGAGAGAGAAAATCTGTTCGAGATACTGCAAGATACATATGCATTTTTGATGAAATTCATACAAGGTATACTCCTTGCAGGTTATGTGGAGTAGTGAAGCATGGAATGAATCGTTCAGATGGCTCCTCTGCTGAGCGCTGCATTCTTGCATACCTCTATGATTTGTACACATCATGTAGTCACCTAAAGAGCAAGTTTGGAGAACTTTTCAGGTGAGTTGGTGTTCAGATGGTCAAAGCAAGTCATCTTGTGTTAGCTATAAAAAGTAGTATTGTTGAAAACTACTGTTGTACATTGAGGGTTTATTTGTTTTGTTCTCTGCAGTGTCTGGGATGGATTTTAGGCCTACAGTGGCAATTTTGTGCAATGTTGCTCAGATATAAGCACAAATTTTCATTTTATTGTGTGTTTCCGATATCTGTCACAGGACACAGGGCAGAAGCCTGTAGTTTATTCAACTCTTCACTTTCTTTTCAGTGATTTCTGCTCAAAGGTGAAGAATACAATATACTGCAACGTTGAACCTTCAGACTCTAACATGTTATGGGAGCAAGAGTTTATGCTGGACACTATTATTAATCCATCTGCGCATAGCATTAACTGTGGAATGCTGGGAAAGTTACTTAGTGAATCTCCAACCAACCGCTATAGTTTTGTATGCAATGCTCTAGTCCATGTGTGTGCTGGGGACCATGACACAGATAGGTGAGTGTTTGATCTCCAGTGACCTATAATGAGGTTAAAAATAGAACCTCTAATTATGGATGAATAGCAAGCTCAGATGGGGAAAAAACAGGGTAAACTTTTCCTTTGGGAGGAAACATTTTTTCCTGTTAGTCACCCAAAATATTAATTTTGTGTTTTTTGTTTTTTTTTCCCCTCTGTACAGGGTTAATGATATTGCTATTTTGTGTACGGAACTGACTGGATCCTGCAAAGCCCTGAGCTCAGAATGGTTGGGAGTCTTGAAAGCACTTTGCTGTTCATCCAACAATGGCACATGTGGCTTTAATGACCTACTTTGTAATGTGGATGTATGTAACATGCTTATATACAAATCTATACAGCCTGTGGCTACTTTTTACTCTGATATTTTTATACGCTTTTAGTTGCAATAATTAAAAAAAAAAAAAAA
>JAKJJM010104896.1:0-12071 GCA_021901965.1 Pipa carvalhoi
CTAAACCTTTTTTTAACTATTTGTGGTAGCAATTGGCTTAGTATAAAGGAGTTTTATATGTATGTGGGCAGTTATATCGGCACTATAGTTCTCCTTTAATTAGTTAAGCCATTCTTGCCAGACTCATAGATGGCTAAATCTGAATAGACATTAGCAGTAAAATGGATAATTTCAAGGGTTCAGTGCATTTTACATATCACTCCTTTTCTTTTTTCCCTGCTAGAAAGCTTTTAGTGCTCTAAGAAGGAAACATCTAGAAGCAACAGCTGCTCTTCTGAGAAGTAGCATGCTATGCAAGCTTAGAGAATGGAGTTGAGAAATAATAAAGCAAGTACCACTTAATAAATATCTCTCCTCAGTTGTAGTACTCGCTACAACTGAGGAGAAACAAGTTCCAAATTGTCCACGGAGGCAATGTCAGCATGAGAACTCTTCATCTAGGCTTCAGAGATTTTCCATGGCCAAGAAGATGTACAAAAGCCTGAGAGCACAATGCACAATACCATGAATCAGCTGGAGTAGTGTGAATCATGGTGCAATAAGAAGGAACCGACTCCATTTTAATGTCCATGGAATCCGAATGGGATGTTTGACAAGCACATATGTGACATTTGAGATTCTACGTGCATTTTGTTATATTAATGGGTATAGTCTTAGCTTCCTCTGTATTGAAGTTATGCTTATAAATCTGATTATGACCATTATCATGAAGAAGATGGCTTTGTTTCATATTTACACTTGTTATACTTGTTTTCTTACCTTTACCAGCACAGCAGATACCATTCTTGGACAACTGTATCCACTATAGCCTATGTCTGCTAAGCCAACATAGAGAAGGAAACTGTAGTAATTTCTCTGTTAACAGGAGGGCTATGTTTGTATTGAGTATGGTACATACATGTGCAGTATATTGTGTAGTAAAATGTTACATGTGTGTAAATATATCAGATCTCAGCAAGTGTTTTACAAAAGAATCTAATCAATATGGTAAACTGTTTCATTTATATGCCTACATGTCATTTCACATAGGGTGAATACAATTACTTCTTGGTTATGGGGCACTCTGCAAGCAACAGCACTAAGTTATTCAGGTTACCTAAGTAATGGTTATTTTTCCTTTCTTTTAGTTAGTTATATCATGTGACATGGTAAATGATGCATCAGTTTTGGAACTTCTTTACATTTGATTTGGTGACCCCCGTTCATTATTATTATTGGACGACCCCATTCAAACCCTATATATCCAATGGTCTTAGGCAGACCCCTGGCAAATCGTCATTCAACCCCTTGTTGTGACCAACAAGTACTCCAGCTATGCTTATTCATTAAACTCAGCAATGTGTGTTAATGGCAGGGCTCTGATGGGGTGTAACACAACTGTTCATTAAAAATTGACAATAAAGACTGCAACAAAAAGAAAACATTAACTACTGAGATGGTGAAATAGAAAGGGATGTAATATTTCTTAATAAAGGTAGTGGGCAGTTGTAAGGATGACACCACTGCACTTTACATGTGGAATTTGCAACCCTATGCATTCTACTGCTGTTCATCTGACTACGTTGCACTACACAAGCAATTCTATCTCTTCTTCACTAAGGGAATCCACTGCTTATTGAATAAGGATCAGTGAATTTGCAGCTGTCAGAGTATAGCGACCTGAAGTGGCACAAATTCACTTTGACAGTGGAATTCATGCTTCAATGAATAATCCCCTGAAAGAGTGATAGTACAGGGAATGAACAGAAAATCAGTTAATTCAGCTACAATTAAAACAAAATTACAAATAATAAAAAAGTCACAAAAAGTAAAAACTAATTGCAAACCATCCTAGAACCCCTCTGTGTATAACATAATAAAAATTAATTTAACAGTGAACGACCCCTTTAAGTAAAATAGTGCTTTAGATCCATATAAAGGAATGGAAAATCCAGTCCTGTGTATCCATTGGCACTCAGCTTACAGTACATGTTTGTAATAATAGATTTCTCCTTCTCTCTAGCCAGATTAATAAAGTGAAACATTCTGCTTTATTTGTTTCACTCTACATTACAACTGATCTACTTGGAGATAAATATCACAGAAGTGTAATGACTTGATTGTTAGGTTTGCAAAAGCATGACCTAGATATAATATAAAGGGTAACTAACATGCTTTCCTGGCCACTGATCATTTGGTGATGGAGGTGAGAATGAAGAGTAGTTTCCATGCTGTGACTCATTACAACAAAAGTAGGATTCAGCATTTTTATTTATGTGGTTGCCAATTAACTCAGGGTTAGATGAAGGCGTTACTATTCAGCACTCAGAGTGATGATTAGTTTGCTATAAAAGTTGCTAAAAATGTACTTATGCCTTGTGATAATAAACTATTTCTTCTAAACCAATGCGAAATAAAACTTTTCTACAATTCTTTGCTTTATTTTTAACCCGTATCCACCTGTAGTGTTGCCATGGTGTTAAATTAACCACAGGATGAAAATAGATTTTACTAAAGATTGTATTATATCTTCAATCTGATTAATATGCTAATTATATAGTCTGCAGTTATAGGTATGTGAATTTTACAACCTGATTTCCCAGGACATGTAGAGTTATATTTATTAATAGGACAGACATTTCTCTTTTCCACTTTTTATTTGTTTCATCTAATTTACAGGCCATTGCACTACTATGCTGACTTAAAATCCTTATTAGAGGCTATAACACTATAATTTGGAGCAATGTTTTTAGAAGTACACGGTGCATTTCTTCTTAGTTCTGAATGTCAGCCCTCAGATGTACAAATCTTTACAATAATTGTCCTCTATATTCCTGAAGGTTTATATGAAACTGGGCGTTGGTGCTGATAGTTCTCCAGTCTGTGCCCCAAACAAATCCATATAGCTGCAAAAAGTCTTAGGGCCACTCCACCCATATTAAAATAAAGGGACTAATCCCATCTATTTAGGTAGAGTGATGAGAAAAATACAAGTTTCATGGATGGATTTATACAGTGGCGTAGCGTGGGGGGGGCAGGGGGGGTGGCATTTTGGCCTGTACCTGCAAAGGCGCCCCCCTCCTGCGCTCGGCGCCCGTCCCCGCCCGACTCTATAAACATCCTTCTACGCCTTTGCAGGCACAGGCGTTCAAGGATGTTTATAGAGGCGGGCGGGGACGAGCACAGGGGGCGGGCGCCATCGCTACTCTCCGATAGCACGCCCCCCCCACAGACCGCCCCGGGCGCCTCAAACACGTGCTACGCCACTGGATTTATAATGTCACAGATATCTCCAAAATGTTGCCACAGCTAAGAGTTTACCTATTGGCGCCATATACCCAGAAAGCATACTGGATTTTTTTGTGCTGGTGTGAGAGAAATGTTTTGATGGAATGAAATTTTGTGTAGCAAAGTCCAGGAAGGCCCACAATAAACTCTGCAATTTTAAACAGGCAGATAGGCTTCTTCAGTTAAGCACACACATCTAGCTGAAACAACTGCATGGTGGGCATCTTGGGAAATCTTTTAATCAGCATGTTCTGTCATTGGATGGTACCATTTATAAGATTATAAATTACAGGAAGTGATACTCAAACATTTTTGGCATTAGCATAAATAATTTTATCTTCATTCATCAGCGATGGCAGTGTTTTATTACTGTATATAACAATTCTGCAAGCTTGAAGTTTTAAAGATAAAAAGACAAGAGAGCGAGAGTTTGCAAACAGGAAATGCTACACATCCCTTGAGTCTTTCATTACAAAAGAGCTTATTCTTGCTGAAGACAACAGAAGCAGCAATATCAGGGACACTTTTGTGTAGAAGTGTCTTTGAGGTAAATGGATATCAGGAGAAACATTAAAAACTTGTTTATATGTTTGTAGCATGATGGGATCAGTGCGTTTTATTGTTTTTTTTCTTAAACCATTATGGAGAACAAAACAGTGTGCATATTGTTGATGTATTTAGATAAGCATCTGAAAACATACATACTTGAAAATTTCTTTATTAAACTTTCCGTGGTTTTGAAAACTGTATAGTTATGAAAAATCAATGTTTGCAGTCAAAATAGTTATTGTGCTTATTTTTGTAAAGTATAAGTTAGAATAAAATCATTTGCACAAATGCAATACAGCATGCATTATTCCTTTCAAATGCAATACAGCATGCATTATTCCTTTCAAATGCAATACAGCATGCATTATTCCTTTCAAATGCTTTCAAATAATATGCTTTGCATTACTTGGCTGTTCAATCTATGGCTAATGAGATTTTTCTAGTTCATGTACAAAGAAAACCCCTTCCAATTCTTTTCCGTTCATCATGTGACTAAACAAAACACTTATGATCATGTTTTATATAAATAAATATTTATTCATGTCTGTCTGTCTATCAATCTATCTAATCTAATTTATCTGGACTTTTTACAAGCCATTTTGTGGTTCAGTCAATATCAAAACATCCCAGAGGAAATATGAATATCTAAACCATCTCCATAGGGAATGATGGCTTTTTGCCACCCTCAACCAGGCAACACTTTTCAGTGATAAAAAAGGTCAGAAAGGGCTTAATAAATATTGATATAGGCGATATCGATATTTTCGACCTAATTAAATGTATATCAGTATTGATATACCAAGAGAAAACTTTTACGATTTTAGTAAATATCTTCCATAGACAGAGAGTGGTGTTTATGTTAGGAAAGGCTCGCTAATGATGCCATGGGTTATACACAGAAAAACCCAGGAACTGGTATAAAATCATCATGTTGCATGTTGGATAACATAATAAGCACAGATTTGTTACGTCCTAAGCAGTCAGGTGTAGATTATCATTTATCCATACAGCATGAGGCTTTGTATATACAGCTCGTACAAAGTAGAATCCATGTAGGCCTAGCTCTCTGCATGAATCTATGATATACATTGTGATATACATTATGTGCTCCCATAGGCCCCTGTGCTTCCCTGTCACTGGTTACTCCATTATTTAATTTAATTGTACATTGTTTATTTAAATGGATTTTGGAGGCATGAACTTTGTTTTAAGCAGATACTTTATTAATTGTAATTCACTCGTTTTTTTAGAATGATTCCAAACTGTCTACTCTAGCATCCTGTAGGCCCTATCTCACTGTGACAGCTGCTATTCTATATTCTCAGGCAGCTCATGGAAACTGAGCTGTCTCTTACTTTAGATACTAACTGCTCTAACACAGAGTATAAAAAATGTGTATGAGGTTACACAAATGTCGAAGTGCAAAACTGATGTTATATTTTACAGCGAACATACAATAGACGCACACTAATAGCACATTTTTGATACCTTGACAATTAAAAGTGCTAGTATATTTCCTCTTTAGCTGAATGTAATATTTTCAATATTGCTCACACAATTACGACATTGTGGAGGCACGAATCATGCAGTTCCCAGTTATCACTATTATTATAATGAGATCACACTCTGGCGGGTTTTTTTTAATGAGTATTAAGTGCCCATTATACCCTCAGAATTTCAATTCATAACGTTGTCCTTGTTATTAACACTTCAGTGTTGCTATTAGCCAGCTGGAGATCTGACATATAAATTCATCTCTCATCCCTGTAATGCACTGTAAGAGTCCATTTCCTTTGTATTTCTGGTGAGGATATTGTGTCCTTTGACTTTGTGGTTTTATGAACATAAAGGATGCTGCTATGAACCTTGCGCCTCTTGTCTATGTGGATCTCCTTGCTTTGTCGAGAAGTAGAAACAATATCTGTGCTGTGAGGTCCTGTTTCGCATTTTACTAATGCTTTGAAACACCTGTAAAACTAGGAAGACAAAACCTCTCTTATACCAACTGTTTACATATCTTTAGGATATTCATTTTCAATTAACAAAATAAAACTTGAAAATACAACCCGTGTCCTGTTTCTTCCACTATTATATGTTCTATAGATTTTTTTTCATTCAATTGATAATCTGCACTGGAAAATCAAATGATTATCAAATATAACCCTGTTAAAATGCATCAGCGGGATAGGTACGATAAGCAGAAAGCATAACTTTATACCAGATGCATTACTGTAGATGTAATAACCTCTGATCTAGATCCATATAAAAAGCAAATACATTTCACTGTAATTGTATTATTTATATTCTGTCGAAGCTATTCACATTTGATCTATTTAAAGTGTGTAAGGATAGCCATAAATTCTTGCAAAGTTAAAAAAAAACAACAAAGCATTTCTTCTTATGGTAAAAATGCTGTTTAGAATTTTTTTTTACGAAAAATGTTATTTCCCAGAACCTTTTATAATAGTCTGGGGCAGGGCCGCCATCAGGAATTTTGGGGCCCCATACAGCCAAAATATCTGGGCCCCGCTTCGAACTTTTCTATAAACTATAAAATGTGTCATAGATCGCGGGCCCCTTATAAGACTCCCGGCAATAATGCCTTGACGGCGGCCATGGTCTGGGGTCTCAAGGATTTTATTGGACTCTCTCAGTCATCTAAGTAGCTTTGTAAAAATTTCACAGACAGTATTAGAATTCAAATGGAAATGTATATCTTTATCATTTAACCTCACCTGTTTATTCATAAAGATATAAATTAAAGGATTAATAAATGTGCTACTCTTGGCTAAAATGGAAGGTATAATGCTAATTGTTGGCGTGATCGTTCCAGGTTTTCCAAAGGCTGTAATCAGAGACACTAAACCATAGGGCATCCAGCACAGGAGGTAGCAGGTGACCATACAAATGACCATAAAAAGCAATCTGTGTTCTCTTTTCTGAGCGGCTGTCAAGTTGATCCTACAGACCTGCTAAGAAAATAAGAGAAATATGAGTATGCCTCATTGTATGAAATCTCCGGGTTTTATACATATTTCATAGTGTCATGCTGATTTCTTGATTATTGGTTCGTTATCACGGTAAACTTTCTAGTGGTCAGAACACTTAACATAATAAGTGACTATAGGTAGAATACTCAGTATTGCTTAGCTGCAATGCTCAGAGCTATTCTCAAAATATGGGGGAAACCAGGCAAAACAGGTGATCAACCCAGTGTTATTTCTGAGAAAAAATCTGCTAATATTTCAGAAAATATTTAACTACAGAACAGTTTGTCTATTTTGCTCAAATTATAGTCATAAAGGAACGGTTCAGTCTCCAGCAGTTATTTGCCTATCTACTTCACGTGTAAATGTTCTACTTCTCCTTCATATGATTTACAGCAGTGCAGGGGTTAGCACTGCTGCCTTGCAGCTCTGGGTTCAGTTCCACCCTGGACTTCATCTGCATGGCGTTTGTATGTTCTCCCTGTACCTGCGTGGGTTTCCTCCCACAATCCAAAAACATACATCTGTGTCTGTCTATGTGTGTGTGACTGAATAGAAAAACTAGATTGTAAGCTCCACGGGGCAGGGACTGAAGGGAATGATGAATCTCTGTAAAGCTCTGCATAATATATCAACGCTATAGAAATGAATAAATACATTTATTTGGAATCTTAAGCTAGTGACTTAATCTACAGAAGCAAGTGGCTAGCACACCTGTAAAATTCTGATTGGTTACTTATAATTCTCAATTATCCTAAGATTTCAAAATGAACTGCTCCAAAAAAAAAAAAACAGAAAAGAGAAAATGGGGTTTAGTAAGAAAGTAAATTTAAAAGAATGAAGATCAGTTAACAACTAGCACTGAACAATGTATTTATTGACCCCTGACAAATAATCAGTAAATACCTGTTGGTGACTAAATTGTTTCTTTAAAATATTTGTCTAAGAAAGTATAATCATAATGCATGCTGTAAAATCACTGGCGTGTTGTTTATCTCAATAAAACAAATCATACGGTTTAGAATATACTTTCCATACAAATATACATTATAGTCAATGGGTTATACATTACATATACATTACTCTAGTAGAAACACATGAAGAGTTTTAATTCTGGGTTAATTTATCCATTTCACATTTATCTAAACCTGGAACATGCTAGTTTGATATCTGCCAAAGAGGTCATGTGTGTACTGGCATGCAATTGCAGAGAGTTTTCCTTGACTCACCCACAATGCCTACCATGATTTCTCCATCATGCTGTCATATGTTTATATACTGTGAAATTTGGCATTTTTATTACATTTAGCGTTGACATTTTGAATGTCATTCTTCCGTTCTCCACAAGGTGAAGCAATAGATGATATATGTTTGTTATTCCGATACACTGATACATATAGATGAAATACTCTGGAATGGTTCATCAAGCTGAAGTGAGTTACAATATGAACTTGGTCTGTGGGACCATGTAGTTTTAGAACACAGACAAAATCTGTGCAGGATGTTTATCTAATTTAATCCACTGGGAGTAGTTTCAGGGAAAGGACCATTCCTTTGTTAATTTTAGAAGCCTGTTGTTTTTGGATTATGTAACACTCATCATAAGTTAAATGACAACTTTAGGAATGTTTTACGCATGGTGCAAATGTTAAACAAATTACGTAAATAAACGCATCCACGTCTTAGCTACATTGCACTGTAATAAATAAGAACTGCAGCTTAATTTTATAACGTCAAAATGAACTTACTCCATGGATGACTCTGATTATATGTGCATAGCAAAATATCATAATGAGTAAAGGCAAGATGAGACAAAATAGGAAGAGGCACACAATATATGATACATTGTTTGATGATCTTGAATGCCATACAACTGAGCATGTGGTGCCTGAGCTTTCAAGACCGTAACTGCTCCAGCCAAAGAGAGGAGGCAGGGTCCAACACAGAGAGTAGAACCACGATCCAACAATACAAATCCAAGACTTTTTATAGTCCGATATATCAGCTTTTGCACATTTCAACACTGTAAGGTAGCGCTCATATGATAACATGGACAGAGAAACCAGGGACACCAAGCCTGCAATGAAAGT
This sequence comes from Pipa carvalhoi, assembly GCA_021901965.1. Classification (NCBI taxonomy): domain Eukaryota; kingdom Metazoa; phylum Chordata; class Amphibia; order Anura; family Pipidae; genus Pipa; species Pipa carvalhoi. The sequence goes on from JAKJJM010104896.1 coordinate 8,894, forward strand.
AACAGAACACAATCATTACAATGCCACTTCGAAGATATCAGTGCATAACATTGTTATTTATATATTGAAATAATAAGGACCGGGAGAAGCTGAGTGTTACAACTTCATCTTATTGTTAAAAGATACCCTAATTGTGCTAGCAGGATTTCCCATACACTACTGGCTTACATTATATAAAGCTGAAAAAATGAGGGTTTTGTTCACTGTGTATGGACAGCTGTGGCACACAAAGTAATACATATACAAGTCATGACTCTTGAATACACATGCCTAAAGTAGGCTATCCTGATGAAGGGAGACACACCACCTGAAACGTTGATACATGTTGGTAAAGGCCACTAAATAAATGGGTTATCTCCAATTGATTCAGTGTGCGGTTCAATCTTACTATAATTGAGGTGTTAGCTGTGGCATCCAGAGAAACCAGCACCTGCGAGTAATTGTTTTTTCCCCAGATTTAAAAGGGACGAGTGTCTGCAGAAATACAATCAAATGTGCATGCCTAAAAAGACAATGATTACAATCCAATAGTGTATAAAATGCTCAACCTTGTACATCCCATAACTGTAAAGCCTAAGTGCTGTTGGTCTGCCAAGAATTGTCAGTATTAATAAAGATAAAGGGGAATGTCCATTTTCTGTTTACAATTATTTTATCAACAAAGAAGAATGTATCCTTCTAATCTCCACAGCAGTGTTCAATCAGATCATTTCCAATTCAGTTTTATGATGAAGAGTCTAAGGGCGAAATTTATTAAAATCGGAAAAAATCGATTTTAATCGATTTCACAATTTTGATAAGTATCACCGAAAAGTACCGATATCGCAATATCGAATTGCCAATATCGCGGTATCGGATGGTGTTTTCGCGATTACAGTCCGATTTTACAAAAATTGGAAAAAATCACAGGCGATTTTTCAATATCGCAATATCGATTTCCGAATGCGTATTTTCACAAAAGTGGCACATTTTTTGATATTGCGATATCGAAAACTGCCATTATCGATTTATTGATCTCAATAATCGCAATATCGATAAATCGATATCAAAAATCAGCTTTTCCGATTTTAATGAATTTCGCCCTAACTTGTAACTTTGAACTTTTGGCAACTTGCAATATATTCACGTTTGAAGATATGTACTGGGTTTTTGGTACAATTCCGAGAGGAGGTTTCAGGCCCATGTTTTTCTATATACTAATCACTAGCTCAGCACATGTAAGTGCAAACAAACAGGCCATTATAAATACAGATTAAAAGAACAGTAACAACATCAAATTCAAAAATGCCTCAAATGCATTAATAGTTATTATATATTCAATCTTTGCTTCCAAAAATTACAAATTGTGTCTATAAAGTGTGGTATTTAGCTATGAAAACTGGGCTTTCATGCATACTTCCTGTATATGTATTATCTAAAGCACCATAGAAAATAGAAAAGATAACATTTGTACAGATGCTGTATTTGAACAACTGCCATGCCAATCCAAATGAGACATTTTTTTTTTTGGATGCTGTTGGTCATGTGTTAATATTTGTCTCTATTCTAATCTATACTGAATTTAGATAAATTGAATTAGGCTTTTACCATTTCATCCATTTAGAAAGAAAAAAAAACATATTAAATTAGCCCTTTGCTGCTGGGCTGTGTATTAAAGAGTTGTGAAATTATATATTTCAGAAATTGATCTCTTTAGTATGCAACTATAAAAATCCACAGTTAAACCAATTTCTTATCAATCCTGCAGCATAAAGGAATTATGTATGTTTGATGTCAGAAGGGAATTATTGCCAAAACATCTTTTTAAAACTGATCATACAGCAACTGAAATCATTCCCTGGATCAAGAACTCACAACCAATTATCCAATACTCATAATGTGTAATATTTCTACACTCACCATGGCAACTTCCTCAAGTAGAGCTCCATGACCTCACTGCTCACAGTAGAGAATCCCTTTATATGTTGGTGCAGAAACTTTCCTCTGGATGTAGAGGATCCTCCCATATTATACTTACTGTGTTCATTTACTTTACACAGTTTAATACTATCTGTAAAAACTAAAATTTTTGCTATGTAATCCTTTGACAAGCTCATTAATAAATATATTGAAGAGAACAGGGCCAAAAACTGACCCCTGGGGTACCCCACTATTAACAGTAACCGAAAGTTAGCATGTACCACTAATAACCACCCTGTTTTATACCACTAATTCAGTTACTAAGCCACTTACACATATTTTCCCCCAGTCCAAGCATTCTCATTATTTGTACCAGCCTTTTATGTGGCACGGTAACAAATGCTTAAAAAAATTAAAGGTATATGACATCCAGTGATTCACCCCAATCCAGTCTATAACTCACCACCCTTCTAAAAGCTAATCGATCTCTCATAAACCCATGCTGATATGGAGTTATACATTTGTTTATATTAATTTTCTCCAGGATAGCATCTCTTATAAAGCCTTGAAACATTTTACTCAAAATAGAAGTTAAACTTACAGGTCTATAGTTTTCAGGCTCACCTTTTAACCCCATTAGGATTATAGGCTATGTATCAGTCCTGGAAGAATCCCTGTCACTATATTAAAAATAATGGTATGTCTATGACCATACTTAATTCCCTTAAACATTGGCATAGCGTTTGTGCTGCCCGGGGAGGACAATTGTGCGAGCGGGGGGGTGCGCTAGCGGAGGTTGGTAGCTATAGTGCCCCCCCTCCTGCTCAGCACCCCCCCTTTGCCCGCACTGCCCGCCCCTAGAAATGGCCAAAATGCCACCCCCCACGCTACGCCACTGCCCTTAAGACCATGTGGTGTGTACCATCTGGCCCTGGTGACTTGTCTATTTTAATAATTTTATCATGGCTTTGTACTTCATCCTGGGTTAGACAGGCAACATTTAATGGAGCATTAACTTTATCTTTCTGTGAATACAGTGGAGAAAAACTAAGGGGCTAAGGAGAGAAGCTTGATCAAGATTATGAAGATGTTGGCCTCCATTGACAACTTTTGAAGCTGATTAGTACTATAGGGCTGGAACATCTCTAAGATGTTTAGTAAGACCAATGCATAAGGCAGTGGTTCTTAACCAGGGTTCGATCGAACCCTAGGGGTTCGGTGAGACAGTCTCAGGGGTTCGGTGGAGCCTCCGCCACGGAGGTCAAGACACACCTGACTC
>JAKJJM010104941.1:0-10609 GCA_021901965.1 Pipa carvalhoi
GCTCTTGCCTCATGGGTTTTTTTTGCCTTCCTCTGGATCAACATTACAGGAAAATAGGCTGAACTGGATGGACTTGTGTCTTTTTTCAGCCTTATAAACTATGTTACTATGTGTGCTCAATGGTCTTCCATTATAAGTACAGATTATAATACCTAGTGGACTATATGGAGACAGCGCCACTGGGTTTGCAGATAAAAGGCCTCATAGAGAAATCCTATGCAGATGGTTACTATGTATATTAATTAGTAGATGTTTATTTTGATGTATTTGCATGTCAATAAAAGAGCAGTGAAACAAAGAGGTTCATTGCAGATGTACCTTACTATGTATTTTCTGTGCAGTGATCACAACTATTGACTGTTAAGTCTCGCAGAGTAGGAATGGTGTTAAAATCACTTTTGAAAAATAAATTATATTTTTTGGACCATAAGATACATTTTCATTGGTAAAAAAGTAGTAAGCCTCTCTATAGAATCACCTGCCACTGACATTAATACAGAGCAGCAGTCCCAGCAGACCTTTTAAATGACACAGCCAGCTCAGATTACTGATTGGTCAAGCGGAACAGGAAATTCCACCCCTATTCACCAATCAGGGTGTTAAGCTGGAGATTTCATTAGGAGACCACCACCAGCAAGAATTCCAGGACATATATATTCCAAACTAAGTTATTGCATCTTAGGATCTGAGCATTTTTATTTTCACACAGTGAGTGTAGTTGACTCTGCCATCTCACTATGCTGCTCATGGCACATTTAACAGCATTTACAGAAAACGTATATCTGTTTTTTCCAGCTTACCACATGCTATGGCATCATGGGAAACTGCAGATATTTGTGTATTGTATCAACTGGTCATGCTTTCACCATAATGAGTTTGCCTGTGAAAACTTTCTGCTCATGCTGCTTAATATGCTACAGAGAAAAGAGAGTTGCAATGTATTTTACATTGCACCTATTTATATAAACCATATTATTTTGGAACAAAGGATGTATTTACACTGTATTTTTTTCTAATTTGCATACATCATTTTGAGGGTGTTTCATGAGCCCTGTGTATTATATGGTTTAAGAAATGGCGAGTTGAATACCAACAATTGGAACAACTTTCACAATTTACTACTGGAAGGGCCATGTCAATAATCTGATCAGATATCAGAGATTAAGAAACTGGGTGAGAATAACTGAGAAAAGCTCTTGTTTTTAGTGTTAGTGGTACTTAAAATAGCAATAATAATATGGGGGGGGGAGATAATGTATCGCTATACATCCCAGTGTGCCACTTACCACTTCTCATAATGCTCACTCCACAATTTCCCTTCTCAAACTTCACTCCTTCATATTTGTAACCTATTATAGAGCAGAGATATGTTAAGTTTACTGAATCACTTAGGAGCGTTAAGAGCAGAGCCTTATGAAGCAGAATCATCAAAATACACATTACAAAGCAATTCTACTTATGCCTTCAATAAAATTTCTGTGCAGAGATACAATATTGTATTTAATACCATGCAATAAGACTTGATTGACAAGTAAGCCCTCCTACTAGCCTTCTTCCCACAATACGCACAAGCATATCTGGCACGCCTTAGGGGGCGTGTCAGAGTGGTTGATTGGCAGGTTGGGCACAAGATGACGGCTCCCACAGCTTCAAATCTGGACAAGCTGACAAGTGTACTTTAAATAGAGTGTTTCAGAATTTGCTCAAAGTGACCTGTCAGGCCCACTTACAACTAATTCTATGGTAAATAAAAGATTGGCAAATGCTCAGCTTTGTTCTTTTCCCCAATACACCTTCTTCTCACCCCAAGCTGACTCACAGCAGTAGAAACATAAAGAAAACCTCATCTGACACCTTCAAATCCTAGCCAAGAAGGGAAGCTTAATGTCAGCAGCATCATACATTTTTCTTAACTTCCCTTTAGTTTAATAATTAATATATTATCATTATAAACATGTCCCAGGTCACATATGTATAAATCTGCAAGCAGTTTTTTGTGATCTCTACTCTCAGATCTCTCTAAACCTTATGCCTTTCTCTGTTCCTCTCTCTCCTTCCCAGCTAGTATAATAATGAAAAAGCTCTCACACAAAGATTCTTCATATTCAAATAAACGTTCCTGACATGTTAAAGAATAAGGGGGTCATTCCGGTAGGTCCGAATTTTCCATCCCGAATTCACTTATAGTGAACTCCCATTATAAAGTCGCGACCGCGACAATTTTTTTGTCGCGGTTGCAATTTTATAATGGCAGAATTGTTGCGGTCGCGACTTTATAATGGGAGTTCGCTATAAGTGAATTCGGGATGGAAAATTCGGACCTACCGGAATGACCCCCTAAGACACCAAATGACTATAGCCTGCATGGTCCCAACTTCCCACTGTGTCTATTGTTTCAACAACAGTATACCAAAACTCGAATTCTGTAAAATTATGGGCTAAAATTCCAAATAAAAATAAGTAAAATAAGAATGAAAGGCTCAGAGAGGAATCCAGAAACATAAGTGCAAATGTGTAACTCCTTTTAACCAACAACGTGTCATGCACTTAAATAATTCCAACTGAGAAACTGATAAGAGGATTGTGGATTGTTGCATTGAATTATACCAGTGCAGGTTTTTACCTGTTTGTATAGAGGGGCATACATGCTCCAGACAAAAGCTAGGCTTTGATTCCAAACTAATTTCACCTGCATCAAAGTGGTGCATGCATACTTGGTTGCTGTAATGAGGAAAACTATAAAACAATTTTCCACAACACAAAAAATAAAGATCTTTGCTAAATATGCAAAGTTAGAAAAGTGGCAAACTATCACAATATTGCATTTAAACAATGATAAATATGACCCTAAAGTCTGCTGAATAAGGAAAAATTTTGAAGAGTGCTACCTGTAGGTGTGGTGACAGTGCTTTCTGTGTAAGGCAACTGATTTAGGCCCTCCTCCACCACAAGTCGAATCTATGGAAATAAAAGATTAACAATTTTTAAAAAATGCTTCAATTATACATGATCTTAAAACAAACAAATTGTTTATGTCTACAGATAATGGGTATAAAACAAGTCTCCTACCTAGACGAAGAACAAACCACCAACATACCATGATCTAGTACCATGTATGAGAAACCTACTCCTTTCTTCATCAAAATACTAAATCCCCAAACATTTAAGCAAAATGTATAAAATAGCCTTATAAGCTGCACTATAATCTGCTTTGTACAACACTGAGGAATACGTCTAAAAGATGATAAAAATTTCTAGGTCTGAACAAATTAAGAAAAATATTCCTCATTGATGTGTTTCACTTAAAAGAAACATACAGATACAGATCATGATTTAGGGCCACATTCCGGTAAATCCGAATGTGCCTGATAGAAGGCATTTTAGCAAACACATGAGGCGCGCAGCCAAAATTGTCGCGGATGCGCCTCAATATGCTTGAAGAACAGGCGAACAGCGGCAGACAAAACTCTGCTCGCCTGTTCATATTAAGGCACGCCCGCGACAATTTCAGCGGCGCGCCTCATGTGTTCGCTAAAATGCCTTCTATCGGGCACATTCGGATTTACAGGAATGTGGCCCTTAAACTCCAAATGAGTAAAACCCATTCTCTGCTGTTCCCGATCTAAAGCAGCTATGATACTCCATAAGGCCGGGGTTACACTAGCAGTTTTTCATCTGAGCTGGAAAAATAATCTCCATTGTTTCCTGTGGTATAATCCACACAGGCTATTATGTTTTGCACCATAGACAATAATGAGCCTAATTAAAAAAAGCTCATCTGAAAAACAGCTAGTGTGACCCCAGTCTAACACAATAAGCAAAATTCAACCTGGAAAGCAGAATTTGGATACAGAAATCCTGCTAGGATTGTTTGAGTGGCAACACGCCCCTACACAACAGCAGCAATCTCTGGCAACACAGATTTCAGGGGGTGCAAAAGTCCTGTCGCTGTACAAAAGTGGCTGCATTTCTGTCAGACTGTAAACGATTGTTTAAACAGATTAATGCAAGGCAAATCTATCACTCAATATGCACAACCAGACCAGACAGCACATGAAGTCCAGCTAAGTCAAATTCAGTGTCCTGAGGGTTACGGCCACCAGTTAAGGTAGACTCTACAATGTATAAAGAAGAAATAAAAATCTGTAGAACTACAAGGGGACGGTTTATATCTGTCTTCTGGGCTTACATGTCAAAGAGGAAAGTCAAAGCTTTGTGGAGTTAGCGGAGACCATGTTAAGGAACTGTGCTAGACAGAGCTTATTTCTCCACAGTGTGGTCTCACTGCCACATCAACCAAACCGTTGGCATTAGGAACTCTCCCCAGACTTTTATTTCCAAACTTGTAATCTGCAGGGATCAACACAAAAGGACAAGTACCCTTTGAAACAATGCACAGATTTGTATATACCCATATTTATTAGCAGAGATTAAATGGCAGCAGAAAATGTGATATCCAGGTAAACTGGCTGAAATAAGACTAGGTTAAGCTGGGTTCAGACGAGCGTATGATGCGCAGCGTATAAACGCTGCACATCATACGCTCGTGTAACGCAGCACTTCTCTGCCCCTATACTTACCTTGTTCCAGCCCATATGCTGGCAAAAATGCGACAGCCAGCATACGGCTGGCGTTCGCGCGAGCACGCGCACAATGCTCGTCTGGCCGGAACAAGGTAAGTATAATAGGGAAACACGGGGCTGTATCACGAGCGTATGATGCGCAGCGTTTATACGCTGTGCATCATATGCTCATCTGAACCCTACCTTATACAAGGACTGCTCTAGATATTAATATGTTTTATATTCAGAATTTTTTTTTTTTTTAATATGAAGTTTTTTTACCATCATCTATGTAATACAATGAACAGTTATTAAAAAAGTACATCAAGACAGAAATATGTTACATTTGTTGTTACAGCAATTTTAACACCTATTGATATAATTACAACACTAAAGGCTTATTTCTTCAACCACACACCTTTCTTGTATAATTCTCTGTCTGCCACTATCTACTGCTACTAAAGTGAATCTAGGTACTGTGACCAGGGGAGCCACATCAGTTCATTCTATATGCTTTATCTAATAGATAGCTTGTGATATTTTGCTATTGAACTAATCCAATTTACTTTGCTGATCAACAAAGAAGAGTTGTTTTTTCCAAGCAGTCACCAATAGCATTTTTGCTGCTGTCAGTATGTGTGTTGCTAACCTATGCTCCACTTTGTTTTGTAGCACTCGAACTGGCAACCCCAGAATGCAGCAGATGGGACATTTTCTTATTTTTCTTTTACAAATTTTTCTTAAAGTATCCGCAATTGTCTCCCAGTAGATTTGGCCTACTCTGCAGGATCACCAAGTGTGAAAAAAATTCCTAATTGATTGCATCCTCTATAGCAACACAATAAATTGTCATTTTTCTATACAATGGCTAAGCTGGTAGGAGTCTAGTACCATCTAAGTATAATTTTATATGCCCCTTCCTTAGTAGTGATATAGACAGAGGATCTATTTACTTCCTCCTATATTTTTTTCATGTTTTATCATTAATATTTATCTCTAGGTCTTTGTCATTTCGTCATATATGGTTATACTAGTTGAGTTGTGTTTTTGGAGATGTTCTGATATATCTGTGTTAGGAGATGGGCTAATGTAGCGGATTAATGAACGTGTTCAAAGTAGGTAGTGGGAGTGAGTTGTGTTTTTAATGGATTTGTATATAAAATCATGGCCAAATGTTGGCTAACTAAAGGTGCTAACCAATAACCATAAACTTTCATTGATATAATTTTAGCTATCCTTTAAAAATTAGTTTTATATCATTCTGATAGCATGCATATAACTGGATGAATGAATGTCACATACTTCACCTTTAGCTAATAAATTGAATTAGAAGAGCTTTGGTAATCCAAACAATTTTGTGAATACATTTTTTTTACCTATTTTTTGGCAGCCCTAACCAGCAATGATTGGAAGCCAGATCACTGAGGCTTTGTTCATGACCACTATGTGACACTGCGTTTCTATTAACACTAGGCGCTGCTTTAGATTTTATACAGCGTGAAGGCTTAATTCATCTACTTGCAAGATGCTCTGGTAGACCGCCTGCCTCTGCATTCACAGGGCGGTCGGACTTCAGCCCAACCTGGAGCTGCATACAAATAGGGATACTGGCAGGGAATTAATTAAAAATCTATTTGACTAAATAGCTAGGATCACAATAATCTCTACTAACAGGATTTCAAGAGTATTTTATCAGGACATAAGCGTTTTCTGTAAAACATATATTTACTGTTACGTACCAATCGGTCTGCAGAAAAGACAAAATCACCCCGGCTTGTTGTTCTGGAAAAAAAAAAAAAGAACATTTAAGTATAGTAGTAAAAGGGATGCATCACAGAGCAAGGACAGAAAATGTCATACTGGGACAAAAAAATATGGGGACCAAGTGACAAAATAAGTTAGGAATACTACTGCATGAAAGGGATGTAAATAACACATGTTGTAATGTAGCTGTCTTTAATATGAAAATAGTCGTGATCAAAACAAAGTGGTGACATTGACTCGATTCGTGTCTTTTCAGGCTTAATCTCGCGAGATTAAGCTTCTCTGCAATCGAGTCTTTCGCTCGAAAGTTTTGTAGCCGTAGAACTTATGACTACCTTTTGGGTGAAAGACCCGATTGCAGAGAAGCACAATCGAGATCACTGCTGGATGATTTTGCAAGAATCTCGCGAAATTAAGCCCAAAAGACTCGAATTGAGTCTTTTCGAACTTAATAAATTTCGCCCATAGTATTTTGACATTATAAAAAAGAAACAGTTATTGTGACATTTTCACTTCACTTGGCCAAATTCGCATCACTTATGCACAGGGCTGTGGAGTCGGAGTCATGGGGTCGGTGCCCATTTTGGTGGAGTCGGCATTATGGGAAATTGAGGAGTCGGAGCTTTGGCTTACCGACTCCACAGCTCTGGGGCTATGGAGTCAGAGTCGGTGCCCATTTTGGTGGAGTCGGAGTGGGAGTTAGGGAAAATTGAGGAGTCAGAGTCGGAGCTTTGGCTTACCGACTCCACAGCCCTGCTTATGCATCTGCTACTGTTTGACTGCCTATGCCAGACTATGCATAGAATGTCATCTGTCATTGTTTGATTCTTTGCCATGGGTATCTGCTGTTTAGTGAATAAAGAGCAGCAAATTTGCATCTGTCAAAGTGAAGGGATGCAAATATGCTAAGCTTTTCAAATTTGCACTTTGATGAATTACCCCCGGACTCACCTTCATACCCAGTAAAACCACATACAGGGAATTCTAGATAGAGACTAAGGGGGTTATTCTCTAAAGTGAGAATTCGACTGTCGAAATTCTCAAACAGCGGATTCCCATAGCAAATCCGCGACTATGACAATTCTCCCATTATAAACTTGCGACAATTTTTAAAGTTCCAGCTTCGACAACCTTTCCTTTGTAAAGTCATGACTGTCGACAATATTCTCATTAACTGAGACAGTAACAGTCTATTGCGACTGTCTTTAGCTGGTGAATTCCCACCTTTACACGACAATTCGGACTTTAGAGAATAACCCCCTAAAGGTGAGTGTAAACAGAAAATACTGTGTTGAAAGATCATCTTGACCAATAAAAATTTGGCTGAATCTTTATCGGTCTTTATTGGCAGGTCCAATCTGCCAAAGACTTCCATTGATGCTGTTATGCAGTCATTGAGGGAGCACACACCACTGGCCCAACAAGCAATAATCTTCCAATCAAATCTAAAAAAATACCCATGCTCCCAGTGATCAGGTTACATCTAAGTGCTAGTTTAATGCACCCAGATAGTAATTCCTGTGAAATGGCTCTGTTGCCCAGAATACTGTGTAATATGCACAGCAAGCTTGATGACCAGAAAATTGTCTGAAACCAATTTATAATGCAATATATACTTAGCCAGGTCCAGTGTAAAATGCCATGTATCTGGCAGATATGTTAATAGTTAATATGCCAATATAAACATCAGCCATATTACACAGAGGCACCCGGTATCCAAGTTACTGTGCACACTGACAGCCACACTTAAGCCATGTTCTGACGCCCACACCCTCACACCTCTCTCACCTGTCCCTTATAATAGTCTGCAGCTCCCGGATCTGATCATTCATGGGAAGCAGTTTGAGTTGTGGTCCAACTTGGTGTTGCTGGTCGCTAGGAAGCTCCTGGACTGGACTTCCATCCAACAGTGGACTTTCACTGCTCTCGCTCTCTTTATCTGCTTCGTTACTACTGCCGCCCTCTGCGAAGCGAATCTGCCGAACAACGTGTTCGTGCTCCCCCGGCATGCTTTCCATGCACTATAACCTGTCACTGAACACTACAGTGACTCTCGCCCGGAATCCGAACTGATTCTCGCGAGACCCAGATCCAGCTTGGTCTGGTTGGCTTTGGTGATAGTGACACTGTCAGAATGGCCCCGCCCACTCTGTTATAGAAGGGTCTGATGCATCGAGCGGTATTGATTTGTGCGCTCTATCCTTGGGAAAGTGAGGGCGAGGGAGACTACATTAGTGTTACAGGCCGCTCTATACGCCTTAAAAAAAAAAAAAAAAAAGAAACAAGGGAAGCAATCGCAATGGCTTCAAAGCTCTTAAAAGAATAGAAAGTGCAATGAGAAAATTATGGTCAGTGTTTGCATTTAAGTTGAAATATGTGACAATATTGTTGCGGCGCTCCCAATGTCTAATAAGTGTGTTATTTATTGTATGTCGCAGTAGGTATTTGGTTGCCAACCCCTGAGCTTGTCACTGTAGTCAGTGGTTTAGCTGGAGATCATGGGCCTGGCGTAAAATGAATGCATAGATGGCCTTACCAAGCATTGTCATGAGTGCCCTGTCTGTATTCAATGTTATTTAGCCCCTGCACATGGGATTGTGCTATTTTCCATCATTACTGGTGGTAACTGTTTTGTATTCACAATGATATAAATGAATAGAGTTTGCACAAGCACAAAAAGTAGGTTATACCTTTTTAATTGACCACAGGTGCAGGTTTACAAAAGAACAACATTTCAAGGGGTATGATCCACCCTTTGTCAGGTTACACAATGACGAAAACTGCAATAAATAGCATAGGAAGGTAGAAAACTCCTACCAATTAAGTAATTAACAATAAGGAACCACCTTTTTTGTTATAACTGCAGCCATTGAAACGGTATTATCAGAGGTGATCATTGCCTACATCCCTCTTTAGGAATGTCTATTCCTCTTAGAAGTTATATCACATGTACATCTTACAATGTGGTATATTGCCTTAAATGCCCTTGCGTTCTCCTTTATGTCGGGCAAACGTCTAGGCAGTGTTGTGTTCGTCTATTCATTTATATTGCTGTATTATTGTGGTGTCTGTCCCACACCCAGAGGTTTATCACAACCACCTGAGGTAATAAATATTTTAGTGTGCACTTCCATCTAATCACTTTCAGTTGTATTCATAATGGCCACTTTATATTTTAGGGCACCAGCGTGGAATACACTTCCCATTATTTGTCACTGTAAATTACTGGCATTGAGTTAATAGCTGGGCATTTTACATGTTGCCTCAAACACATTTAGGGAGGGGTCATTCTGAATTTGGGCTAGTCTTAAAGGCGTAAGAGGCCAGTCGTAGTACATATAGACAATTTGTTCCCACCTGCCCAAATAAATCATGGTATTGACCCTTGAAACATGGCTATTAATTCACTTCTAAGTCCTCTAATTTTAAAAAGTAAATAACCCCAATGTTTATAGTCTTTCATGGTACTGCAGCCTACCCATTCCGTTGCTTATAGTTGCCTGCCTTTGAACCCACTCAAGCTCTGTTATGTCTTTCATATGCACTGGTGCCCAAAACTATACACAATATTTCAAGTATGGTCTAATGAGTTGTTCGTAAAGCAATAGTAGAACTATGTTCATCTAAGCCAAGGGTCCCCAAACTTTTTACACAGGGGGCCAGTTCACTGTCCTTCAGACTGTTGGAGGGCCAGACTATAAAAAAAATATGAAAATTCCTATGCACACTGCGCATATTGTAAGTGTGACGGGGGCCGTGTAAATGGCCTCAGGGGGTCGGATGTGGCCCGTGGGCTGTAGTTTGGGGACCCCTGATCTAAGCCCTTTATGATCCTATTTGCTTTAGCAGCAGTGGTTTCGCATTGGCTGTTAAATTTAATAAAGGAATATTTCCAGAACTTCCAGGTGGTTCTATAATTAAGCGTTTCTAAGAATGAAACACAGAGATCTATATTTTTTAATGCTGCCATTATGATTTTAAAGCAGGGGTTGGGAACCTTTTTGGCAGTGAGAGCCATTTTAGCTGGAGACCGGGTGGGAGTGCTAGCGAGGAGGAAGGGGTGCGATGTGGAGTACTCACCTTCCTCCAGCGATGCCTCTCCACACTAATGGGGTAAGTTTAAGTGCGACGGCTCTTCTCATAGAAAAGCCGTTGCACTTAAACTTACATCATCACTTTTAACCCAGGATGAAGTACTACGCCGTCTTAACATAATTAAAATAGATAAATCACCGGGTCCAGACAATATACACCCTAGGGTCTTAAGGGAATTAAGTACAGTC
>JAKJJM010104959.1:0-11065 GCA_021901965.1 Pipa carvalhoi
GGGGTTCCTGGTGAAGACCTGGGGTAACTTAGACTCCGCGCCCTGGGTGTTGAGTACTACTCTGTGCCAGTTCCTATCCACAGCTCCGCAGTCTCCTTCTCTACCTTATCCGGTGGCTCCTGACCTCACCGGATCCTGACAAAGGCATCTTTAACTTCATAAACATTGATTCATTTCCATTATTCATTTTCACATTTTTTACACCATTGTACCAGAAAGCAGCTTTCCAAGCTTATTCTTTATCTTTAGTCAAACACCGATGTTCAGACTGGTAAATGGATGGTAAAGTCACACTGTAGGTCTCACATACCCTGCCAAAACTATAGATCAGTACCTACTTTAGCATTCACTGCACAGTTGTTATGCTACATATTTTTGTCTATTTTTTACTCAAAACATTAAACATTTTTGTATTATCATTTTGACCAAATTGCCCAATAGCCTTGTTTCCAAATTTGGGGGTAGCATAAAATAATTAGAAACAAAAATATTGGTGTATACATAAGCAGGAACAGCAGCACGAAACAGCACATACTTTGACCTTATGCAGTGGCTCAATGGGGTCTTGGGGTTAACAATCTGCTGGGTTCTTTTTAACAAAGGCCATCGTCTGCATTAAGTTTGTATGGACTCCCTGGGTTGTAAGAGTTTCCTTACACACAGTCCAAAATATATGAGTAGGTTCAATTGAATCCAACTGAATTGTTCCTGGATTTAAAGTGAAATTAGATTGCATGCTGCATATGGCAGGATGGGTCCAGTGGTCTTTTCCACTACTCGTGTTAACTTACTCCAAAATGTATAATAACAACCAGTACATTCCATGTGCACACATGAAGATTATTGCTTTGCCATTCTTATTGCATAAAACAAAATCAAACACAGAAAAATCGAGCACAATGATGCCTAGAATCTACTAAGTGGCTGCAGATTTTCTGCTACATATATTATATGATGTTTTGAGAATTCAGTGAGTTAGTAAGACTGCAGATTATTTCTTACGCACAGATGGTGCTTTCAGGTTTATTGCTTCCATAATGCATAGGATATATACATTACAATGGTTCAATATACCAGAACTTTTATGAAATGTCACCCTTCATTTGAGAGAAACTACCTTGTTCAGCCATCATGTAGAATCTTTCTGATTTAGTGAGAGAATGCCTCAGTGTCTTTATGTTCCATGGTGCTGTGTTTTTATGAGCTCTCTTTTTTATGCATTGAGAATCAATGCTTTAATTGTCCATTATAAGATTTTACTAGCTTTTTGAAAATTTTATGTTAAAATTAAATGCATCACTGTAGCCTAGTAAACCGTCCCATAATACATGTTATGTTAAATTACTCTGTGTTAATGGATTTGTAAAAATGTATAACAAAGAACCTTATGTATTATACCTCACCCACTTGGTTGCGTGTCATACAACCTCACAATGGAATAGGATCCCACCTCTAGTCAGATCACTCAATTAGGGCATAAAAGTGCTATCTTCTGAAATAAAATTACTGGTGAAGCCACTTTTTAAAATATTAAACAGATACTGATATGAGATTATGTAGAACAGCTACAAAACAATCCAAAGAATTATTAGCCAAAGGCTGCTTCCACTCTTGTTGGTACCAAATCAGGTCTCGTACCATGCTTAGGTGTTCCTAAATGACATGCACTGGACCAAAGACCTAGGGGGTTATTGATTAAAATGAGAATTCACAAAAGCAGTTTGTTTAATCCACAATCAAAGTGAACTGTTGAACACAGATAACATGATGTGGTTAAGGAAGCTTTTCAGTTAGTTTAGAAAAAGGAAAAGTGCCTGCATTATTATTTGAATGTACCAGTTATAGGAATATTATATTACGGTTAAAGCCATTCATAAATAATCTAATGGTGTTAAGTCTACAACCAATAGCACATATGTCATGTTACAGCCTTGTTATACCATGAGTAAAAGTTTCAGTGTTTGCCACTGTTGTAATGTGTAGGTAGATCTTGGTAAATCAAAATATTATGGTTTTTTAACTTAATTCTATAGGTGGCCCTGGATATTATGGATCCCCTCCTTGAAACAAATATGTCTGGTTTTGCAGCAATGAGTTTATTGATTCTGTATAGTAT
This sequence comes from Pipa carvalhoi, assembly GCA_021901965.1. Classification (NCBI taxonomy): domain Eukaryota; kingdom Metazoa; phylum Chordata; class Amphibia; order Anura; family Pipidae; genus Pipa; species Pipa carvalhoi. Next base: position 2,117 of record JAKJJM010104959.1, read on the forward strand.
ACGTTTTGTAATTGTGTGGTTTGCAAAGTAATGACTGTCCGCTAATATGTCTTTTAAATCTGCAATAGTGCACAGTTTGTTTAAGCTTACTGCACCTTAGGTTGCCAGAAACCATGGTTGCATGGGTGTAGGTGGGTGAAGGATCCTCCTGTAAAGGTCTGAAAATATAGCAAATCTCTGCTCACTGATCCTGTTTAGTTTTGGATTAGTTCTGTCTATTGTGGCAGACAGAGAAGGCAAATATACTGCTTGTTTGGGACTAGGTAACTGAGCTCCAGGTAGATGCCCCATGCTTAAAGACCATCAGGACAGGTCACAGATTATAACATTTATATGAAATACAAATGTTATTAAAAAGTCTTATAATTTCTAGTACCTTGATCATCCAGAAGTATCAGTTCTTTCAAGAACATAAAAATCTCAATGTGATTGCAAACATTCCCTGACCAGTTAACAGGTCATTGTACTCTATAGTTACTCAAAGTGCCTTTAAATCTGTTTACAAGATAAAGTAGGGGAAACATTTTTATTGTATAAATAAACATGTATATTATGCAAGACATAAATACAATACACCGTTAAACCAATCATCCCACATCATCGATGACGATACTGTAATGTCTTCAACCAATGTCAGTTGTAACTGGTATCATGGCATAATGAAAAATGTGTGACCTAAATCCAAAGTAGTAAATGTGGAAATGCCACACATTTTTCCTTTTATAACATTTACTAGCTCTTGTAGCAGATGTGTAACTCCTTCTGTTTTTCCCTTAATCCCCCTTTTCCAAATCCATTCTGTCAGATGTAGTGTGATATTCTTCTCATAATAACTCAATGTAATACCCATATGGGTACCAACTGCTAGTAACCTCAGTCCACTGTAGGACAAGGCCTGTTGCTTTAATTTTTCTGACCTAGTATAGTTTTTCCTCATGATACAGGTTGGATAATTGCATAGTTGCATATTAGAAAAAATGGGTACTTATAGTAGTCTATCTTTTTATTTCATTAGAAGTGCAGTTCAAAACATATGGTAATATGTACAATGATTGTTAACAAAACAGCATGGAAACATCTGTAGACTGACCAGTATAAGAAGTACATTACAAATCAATCAGCCTAATGAGCTGTATCAACAGTAGAAAATCATGGAAAATATTAAGCAATATTTTTTTTAAATGAATTAGAAACAATAAATGTCAGTATGATTTTCTAAAGGATCAGCAATGCCAACAATCCCAAATACATTTTAGGCAGTGGTTAAATTGTAGACTGGATAAGGCATCTCAGCTATTTTAGATCTGCAGAAGTTTTTAAAATGTGTTCCTGTGCACAACAGTACGTGTGGATTAGTAAACAGATGGATGACATTGATAGGTCAACCTCAATCATCTGCTATCCTGCTCCATATAAATAACATCCCGATAGCAGTAAGCACATGGCTAACCACCAACTGGTCAAGAACTAATTTATTCACTTCACATTCTATCGTAATACCGATTCTAAAGCCAAGGAAGTGTTGAGATGTTCATCTAGTGTACCTACACCAGATGAGCACCTCAACACTTCCTTGGCTTTAGAATTGGTATTACGATAGAATTCTAATCTTATAGATAACCAAATATTGTTTACTAAACTGACTGTGATATTACGGTTATAGAACATGTTGGGAATAATACTTTTACCATTCATAGTGCACAGAAGCTATTGTTTAAGTGTTCTTACTGTTCTGAAAGCCCACATAATTGATGCAAAGTGATGAATCCAAAAAACATGCATCCAGCCATGCTTTCACGGAATTTACAATTCATAATACATTACCTTCCTGCCAAAATAAATACACTAAGTGGAAAGTTTGATGCATAGTCTAGAGCAAGGAATTAAAAAAAACCCCACAGGATTATATTTAGAACATAAATATCCTCATTATCATAATATTAATTATATTCTCACCCTAGTCTGATTTTAAAACAAATCCTAATGATGATCAAAGAGCTAACCACATTGTTTTTATGCATGAAGAATGAATGGCTGCAATGTCATTGCCTGGAGAAAATGCAAAGAAGATTTATGATGTTGTTACTAGCAGAACATACAAACAAACATGATTTTGAGCACAAAGCATGCTTATATAAGCAGCTGACAAAAGGCTAGGGTCTGAAGCCTAGCAAGCATTTATTATGCAATATTAAACTTTTTAATGTAATTTCTTATGTAATATTTTCTTCTCTTGTACAGCTCCACAGATAAAGGCTTTGTACTTTGTCACTAAATGACTTGTAGTTATCATCATATAAGACTGCTATTTGAACCACTGATGTGTGTCTTTATAATAGTTAATGTCATTTTACCTCTAATCCAAAAACAAAAGAAAATCATCCAGTGTGAGGATTTCCGCGTGCTGATTTCTTGATCTCTAATTTCAAATTTATGGTTGGCAATTTGCATGTAAATCATTGAGAAAGCATGATGACCTTGCAACTGCATTAGGATTATTTGCTTATGTTAAAAGAAAACTTTAGTCTAAAATTATCTAAAAAATGTTCAACCTCATGCAAAAAGATTGCTGAACATGCAGCAGTTTGTAGTAGGGCTATAAGACTAGTAATATACACCTATGAAAGTGGCAACTTTGTGGCTCCATATTTTTATGTACTAAATACATTTGTGTACTTTTTCTCTTGTAGGTGTGTACTGATTAGGTACTGAAGCAAAATAATATTGCTAAAAACATAAGGTATATCTATCAAGTGCATAGCTAAACCAATTTATTATCCACCTGGCAGTATAGAGATTTTAGAGGTTTTGGTTTTAAAAGGTTATAATTGCCCAAACATCAGTTTTAGGGTGATATTTAATAAGGTCGGAAAGACCGCTAACAGTCTTTCAGAGATTCTTGCGCGAGTTTTTTTTAGCAAGTTTTTCTATCAAGTTTTTCAATGGAAAGGTAGGCTACCTTTCCATTGAAAAACTTGATAGAAAAACTCAATCAAAAAAACTCGTGCGAGAATCTCGGAAAGACTGTTAGCGGTCTTTCCGACCTTATTAAATTTCGCCCTTAGCCTTATATCGTGTGCGTTGGTGTTTCTTTAACTCTGTAAACAGTACACATATACATGTTAATCTGCCCAGTTAATCAATCATAAGTATATTATTTTTAAATAATTTGTGTAATTAACTAAAAATTGTAATTAATGGCCCTGGTGACAATATTTCAGTTTGATAATGGTAATGAGGGAGAGTGTTGATGACTAGGGGCGAAATTTATTAACCCCGAAAAGACTAGATTGGAGTCTTTTCGGGCTTAATTTGCCCAGTCCCAATTTCCACATTATGGAAATCGGTGTTTGTACCGAAACTTAGCCATAAGTTATTATGGCTATGGAATTTTTCTGTAGAAATACCCGATTTCCAGATTATGGAAATCGAAAAATACCGATTTTCATAATCTGGAAATCGGGATTCTTGTGGGAGGATAACCTTTAATACATTCCGCCCTAGGAGTGACTGTGTGAAATTGTGTGTGGATATTGCAAAGGTGATTTTGTTATTTCACAAAACATATCAGGATATGTGTTTCAGTAGTTTTTAATAGCACTGCAGGCAAATTTAACTTGAGTTATTCTAAATCATGTGTTATGATACAGCACCAATAATCCTATTGCAAAGTTCTAAATGACACGCCAGCTCTGCTACTTGTGTAACTGTGTGTAACTGTGTGTTTAAGACTCACATTTTGCTTCAAGATTTTTTTATTCTCAGAAAATTCCTAATGATCAGCCACTGGGTGCAGAGCTAAAACTTAGGAAGCTGTTAAGCTTCCTAGCTGCAACCCAGTTTCTACCTAGCTAGATGGATAGGCAGTTAGGTATGATTTACATTTTTATAGAATATGTATGTATGTATGTATAATTTTATTTATAAAGCACCACAAATTTACGCAGCGCTGTACAATTCAACAATACAAACATAAGCCAGACATGGGAAAAGTACATTACACAATACAAGTGAGTAACTTACAAGAATAAAAACACTTCAGTTCCTTTATTCTGGGAATGCATTGTAATACTTTTTCTTATAACTGATTTTTTTAACATTCATTTCAATGGCCCAGAAACTGATTTTAACAGAATAAATTCTAGAACAAATATCACACATTCATTTATGGTTTTGTAATAGTTGTTAAGACAATCATAATTCTTTTTCTGATATTTATATATTTAAGATTAAATATTTTGGCAAGTCTTACTTTCTTACTCTATAAGAGTAATACTTATATACTCTATGACTTTATAATAACTAGATAGAAATTCATACACTGTGCTTTTGTACAACTAATGTCTCTGTTTTTGTGAACTCTTTTTCTAGACTGAGCATGTTCACTGAAGATAATTTTCTTTTGCTGCCAAATCAATCATTCTGTGCCTTGTGGCTTCTTAGCGTTTTCAATATTTTATTTCTAGTAGAACAGCATCATACACGCAGACAGGGTACACTAGAGGCATAGATTACCCCATTAGTATATCTGATTAAAATTCATTTCACATACGCTGCATTCTTAGTTTTTTACATTAAACCAGTACCTTAGTATAGACCATGGAATAAATTAATTCAGGATTCCAAAAGAGAACTGACATTTATGGCTCAGCTATATACGTTATGTGTTGACGTTGACGTCAGAGTGCTTGATTGGTGTGTTGTTGGAGTACGGTAAATGGCAAAGTGTGTCTGTCTCCTTGCGCTAATACTGCTACAATTTACATTATTATCAATGGTGCCCTTTTCGATCCATATTAATATCACTGATTTTTCTGATGGGGGCTTTAATATTTTCAACCAAGCAAGGAAAGTTTAGAGATCAAGTTTTTAAACCCATTTATAAATGTTCAAGACACATTTTTTTTTTTACATTTTTTTAACTAATGCCTAATAATTAAAGTACTTGCTTTCATCTGCTAGTTATCCGAAATCTTTCCCCCATGAATGATTGTGCAAATTAGTTACCCCTAATTGATAATGACCTTTTCATAGATTTAACTTCCAAAATGTGTAACCTAGCAGTTACACTGAATTTAGGGGGTCATGCTGTAAAGTCCGAATTGTTGTGTAAAGGTGTGAATTCGCTAGCTAAAGACAGTCGCAATAGACTGCTACTATCGCTGTCGCGACTTTATAATGAGAATTTTGTCACAGTCCCGACTTTACAAAGGAAATGTCAAAGCAGGAACTTCAAAAAAAATTGTCGCGGTCACAATTTTATAATGGGAAAATTGTCACGGTTGCGACTTTATAATGGGGATCCGCTGTCTGTGAATTCGACAGTCAAATTCTCACTTTACAGAATGACCCCCTAAATCTGGTGTTTTATCATCAAATATTGCAAGGCATCCAGACTTCTCTGGAAAGAAAAAACAGATAATTATCTGCAATTCTGCTTACATGATATTATAACATATGGAAATAATGCCATTCTGCAGGGAGACCTAATAGTCAGTTATCATCATCATTAATAATTGAATTGGAAAGAAATGGGTCTAGTAATGAACATAGTAGCCCAATCTAAAAATGATCCACTGAAAATTGTTGTCTGAAGCAGTTTTCTTTCTTCCATGCAGTATTTACATTGCCCCTCACTCTTTATTTCTTATAACGGCTTATTAGATTATCATGACGTGGTCCATTCTTCATAAAACTGTGCAGACTGTTTGTAATTGCTTTATAGATAGAATATATGATGTCCTTTAAATGTGCCTTTGAATCCATAAATATTTGATAGAGTGGTCCTACTCCTATATAATTCAAAAGTGAATGTCATCAAGGTCTAAAAGAGTAATTCAGGTCTGAAGAGTAATGTTTAATTTTACACATCTCCTCCAGTGTTGGGCAAGAAATAATTTCGATGTTTGTAAAAAGTGTTGTTTTTTTCACGGACATTACTTTTAGTTTTCTAGTTGAGCCAGATTTGGTATAAATGAAACCATGCTAAAGTCACACTGTTATACATTAGACAAAGAAATCAACTAGTGATTGCATTTCCCATCTGGTTATGTATGTAGGTATGTATGTATGTATAATTTTATTTATAAAGCGCCACAAATTTATGCAGCTCTGTACAATTCAGCAATACAAATATAATACAGACATGGGAAAAGTGCATTACACAATACAGGTGTAACATCACAAGGATACATCACTTTAAGTGCTAGGTTGTGGTAGACACAAGAGGTTGGAGGTCCCTGCCGTAGAGATTATAGTCTATAATAATGAATAATAATGAATCTAATTTGCCATTGCTGAATTAGATGTACCTTCCTCAGCTTAGGAATATTAAAGGAACAGTTCAGCCTCCAACATTTATTTGACATGCAATTGTTACTGGTAAATAAGTGATTTTTACAATATGCATTATATACTTATTTTCAAATTTTTTTTTTGCATTTATAGCAATTTTCCTACAAAAGCGTTTCTTACTTGATCTTCAGATTATCAGTGTGGAATCTCATGCCATTGACTTGATCCAAAAACTAAAGAATTTTTAAAAAACAATCATAAAGAAGAGGGTGGGCAGCAGCTCTGTGAGGTTACAAACATGTGGGATTCTAATTAGTGTAAGACACCAGTCTTGAACTCAGACCCCACGTTCGCAGGCAGCAGCCTAACAGGGTTTGCCACTGAGGGAATCCTGTTTTACCTTGTTCTATTCTAGTATTGGTTTGCTTTGTACTTGCCTTGTTTCTAGCTGGGATTGAATTCAACCCTGTTCCTGAGTCCGGTGTGTCCGGTATCCTGTATCCTGCCATCCAGTGTCCTGTATACTGCAGTCATCACGTAAGCTACCACGTGGAGAGGCTCCCCTGGGGGCCACGACCTGTGGGCATTCTGGCGCAAAACCCAAGTTCCCTTGTGAGAACCACTGGTGAAGACTGGGTGTCCATTAGATTCCGCACCCCAGGTGGATCTTGTCCCATCCTCCGCTGTTAGTGGACCCGCTACAAATCCACAACCCTAACAATTAGTTACTCAGAATTCTCAAGCCTTTCATTCAATTCCCTGGCTTAAGATTCCAAACTAAACTGCTGAAGAGCTGAATGAAAGCTCAAGTAATTTTAGAGGAGACCAGAAACCAATAATGTGGTAGTATGGGAGTAATTTATTAATTTAGAACACTAGCAAAATACAAACCATAAATACTTATGCAAAAAAGCAGTTTTTTGGAACAGCCATAGCAATAAGTATTCCAGTGAATTTAGTTTATTTTGTTAGTGGAACAGCTTACATTCTGAAGACAAGAGTTCAGGTATAAAAAAGCACTAATAGAGCAAGTAACTCCTTAACTCCAACGCATTTCGCACAATGCAATGGGCTTCCTCCGAGAAATAAATTTACTCTTTTATTCAGAATGTAAGTTGTGCCACTAACTTTTATAATTAAATTCATTAAATTTCCACACCATTGTGAACTTTCTTAACCCCAAGTACCAAAAAACTTTGTAATATTGCACTATTGTGTGCCATCTACATTTTAAAGGGATAGCGCAATCCTTCATGAAATTCATTGGAATACTTTTGAAACTAGTGGGGTGAAAAGGATCAGCTGCAAATCCCGCTGTTTTAAATTGACCGTTTGAGACGCTGGGTCTATTTTCCTTTATTTGACAGCCATAGCAATAATACAGCATTTGTTCTTTAAGTAACAAAGCAGAGTATAGGAATAAGTGTATAAGGGAATTTCTGTCTCTCATCAAATGCTCAAGTATGCAAATGAAGTGTCTGGTATAATCAATTCGAAGCAAGCATTTGAAGTAGGCAAGAGATACAGTAACTTAGGAAAGACAAGACAAAAGACGACATTAATTTTAAATAGACCATCCAATACATGGGACATAAACTGTTGGCCACATTCATTTATCTGCATGATATACTTGAACTACATTTATTGTACATAAACTTTGTCTGGTATCAGGTGAGGGATTGATTAAAAAAAAAATCAATATCACTTTGCCACTGTTCAACCTTAAATATGCAGTACATTCTGGGCAATTTTACACAAAAAGGATATCCTGAAACCAGGAAAGGTTCAAAGAAGGGCAACAAAAATAATAAGGGGAATGGAAGACATGAGGAGAGACTTAGAAAATTTATTCAGCCTTGAGAAAAGGTGATAATGAGGTGATATGATAATTTAATAATACCGTATATATATTTATATAGCTGGTCCTTATATCAAATATTGTGATAAGCTGTTCACTTATAGGGCATCACAAGTGATACATGGGCATCCTCTGAGGCTGAAAGAAAAATCCCCAGCTGCGACAAGTGTTCTTTACTGTTAGGGCTGTGACATTGTGGCATAGTATTTGACTGCCGAATTCAACATTTGATGAATAAGCTCCTTCGCGAGATGCAACTACATGGGAATTAGAATGATTAGTGACTTTCTTTTTGCTAAACGGAGTTGTATGTGTTTATTTAGAGCCAGTTTCTGCATAGTGATCCATGTCACTTTAGTTATGGCCCTGGATGAGCTACGATGTGCATAGAATACTGAGCCAAGAGCAACACTGTTATTTATTTTACCTGATATTAGAGCAGTAATAGACTCCTGCTATTGTTGCACTATATTTTAAGTAGTGTAGCAGGTACATCTCCTTTAAGGAGATTTGTTTGGGTAAAACTGCTCAGATTAATTAACCCGCAGCTGAGCTCTGGGCGTTTCCCCTTAAAATGTGAACAGGGAATAACCCTGTAGGTGTGTGTGTACTGTGGATGGCCAGAGCAAGAGGTATCTGTGGCCTCGTGAGGAAGACAGACTAGGTGTACTCTGTGTGAGCTCTGTGTGAAATTCAATCTGGGAGGAAAAACAGAAAGAGTTTATGCTGTGGAGCTGTGGAAAAAGGCCATGCTGATTTGGGTGAGATATCCCTACACTTTCATGAGGAAAGTCCTT
>JAKJJM010104971.1:0-11185 GCA_021901965.1 Pipa carvalhoi
TGTGCAATATACAGTATACATAGTGATGTGCAATATACAGTATACACAATGATGTGCAATATACAGTATACATAGTGATGTGCAATATATAGTATACATAGTGAATGATGTACAATATACAGTATACATAGTGATGTGCAATATACAGTATACATAGTGATGTGCAATATACAGTATACACAATGATGTGCAATATACAGTATACATAATGATGTGCAATATACAGTATACATAATGATGTGCAATATACAGTATACACAATGATGTGCAATATACAGTATACATAGTGATGTGCAATATACAGTATACACAGTGATGTGCAATATACAGTATACACAATGATGTGCAATATACAGTATACACAATGATGTGCAATATACAGTATACATAGTGATGTGCAATATACAGTATACACAATGATGTGCAATAATCTGTGCATAGCTAAAACATGAACAAATTCAAAAGTGAAAGTTCAGCAGACATCCACATAGAAGTGTTTGGCATGCTTAATTATTTTGTTTATTTAGCACTTGAACTCCATCATTAGAGAACAGAATATTTCACACTTTAATTTAATTACATTTTTCCGTTTCTTTTAGTAATTTGAGATGTTTTTGTATGCTTTTTTTTTTGTTTAAGCAGCTTTCTTATTATAATAACACATAGACCAATCTGTTCGTGTTTTTTTTGTTTGTCTTATTTAAGCTTTACAATGTATTTTCTATTTACAATCCATATATATATATATATAGGCTACCGACCTGATGAAGGGAGAACAGAACTCTCAAAAGCTTGTCTATTTAAATTGACCGTTAGTCCAATAAAAAAGGTATCACCAAGTACCGCAATACTCATCTTTTTTTGCATCTGTGGAATAACACGACCACTCTATCCTAACTTATATTTATATATAATATATTACTTAAAATTACATTATTGTATGATGCTAACGTCAGCCTAAAATAACCAGAGCCTGCTGTGGACTACAGAGGGTTACAATTCCAACTGCAATAAACCGATGAAATCTAATTGGTGATTAGTTGCTAAAGGTTTAAACACCATCGCTTGTATTTGTGAATTTCCCTGTTCACAAGTAGTGTTCAGTGGTCCAAACAAACTAGACACAAATTTGTATTTCTTTAAACAATAGAATGTCATTTTTGTTGTTCTTATATTTTTAGGAGATAAGCCTTAAATAAAAGAAATGTAATGTTTATTTTTCTCTGATATTGACCCAACATTACATCACAATCATTACATCAGGAAAATGATACATATTTTTTGAATGCAGAAATTTCGCTATTTCTTTTTTCTCAGCTAACAGATAAAACCACTGAAAAGAGGAGACATAAAATGGAAATGTAATCTGGCTATATCATTCAGAAATGAAATCACTGAAAGCTTTAAGGCTTGCAACTCCTACTGAATTAGGCTTACAAAGTGCTTTTATTCTCATTTGTCTCCCTTCCTCTCCAAGAAAAATCATTTCTGTGATCCTGAATTCAAACTAATACAAACTACATGAATCATGTAAACAAAGTATTACTCCTGGGAGGGTAGCACCAGCTGTTTCATTGATTCAGCCTTTCTGCTGGCAGATTCTGAAGTAGAATTGGCATCATTACCAGAAGGAGCTGTTTAATAAGGTGCCACGATACTAGCAGTTACCAGGCGGAAGGAAATGGAACATCTGGTCAAAAACAAAGAAATGTCCATTGTTACAGCTAAGCTTTGGCTGTAGGTATTTGAGGAGAGATAAGCAAGCACTTCTATGCCAATATTTGTTTCCAGGCGGGAAGAGAATTTGTTAAAATATAACAATGAAAAGAATACTAGAAAAGAAATTCTACTATTTGAGATGACACTCCTCTGGGGTATTGCCACGCATTGCTGAACCAGCCATTTTAGAATTCTGGCATTTAATATTTCAAGCGATCATGATGGCTTATACTCAGTGCATGTGAATAATCAGCATGAATTAAACATTCAGTAACACCATGAAAAATTAAGTTTCATTCACAATTTTTATTACTTGGTTTGTCTTCCTATTGGGAGCAGCCATCTTGTATCTGTTAAGTAAACAAACAATCTAGTCCAGTTGTTTCCTATACATATTCATAAAGTGCCCCAGAAAGCTGCATGTGGCTGCAGAGAAAGAGTGAGAGAGAAAGAGAGAGAGAGAGAGAGAGAGAGTGAGTTATCGCGGTTGTTTTCTTTTTGCTGCATTGTCAATTTCCCTCAATTTATGTAGTGCTGAATAAAATGTATCAGTATCAGAAAAGATCAATATCAATAAATATAGATGTGTTAATACCACCACACTTTATATTACTTTCAGTGGAGATCCCTTTCCATCAATATCAATATTGTGGATCTTTTCGATGGGGACTAATATCTCCATAGGAAATAATGGGTTTTCACCATCCTCAACCAGGCAAACACTTTTCAGCGATAAAAAAGGTCAGAAGGGGCTTAATATATATCGATATTGCTGATATTTTCGACCTAATTAAAGGTATATTGATATCGATATACCAGAGGAAAACATTTGATTTTTATAAATATCCCCTCAAGACTGTATTAGGGTATAAAAGAATTAAATTGTATTGGAAAATGCATGTTGTGAACCAAATATATTGATGTTTTTATACATTTTTCTAATATCCCCTTTTTAAATGCCATCTTGTGTTTTTAATAGTGCTCTTGATGTACTTTATGATAAGATATACAGATAAACTGTTTAGGGAATGATCACCATGAGGACTGTCTAGTTGAAAAAGTTCTAATGCAAATACTATCACCTGTGTGGCTTGGCTGATTATCAACCACACTGTTCAGCAGGTTGTTACACCATTGTTCTCTGGAAGAAGCTCAACTTGAAATTTAGGAGCAAGAACAGCAACAACAGGCAAGGGCAACACTAGCAGTTTTTTAGGGGAACTAATTCTTAATTAGGATTGTTATTGTTTATGGTACAAAACAAAGTGGTCTGTAAGATTTATCCCTTAGGAAACAATTGCTACAAAGTAGACAGTGTGGCATGGCCTTAAACTAGGCTGGTCTAGTTTCAGAAGATGGATTAAATAAGCAGTAAAGTGGCACGAAAGTGTTTGATAATATTTTTTAAAGATATTTTATCTTATCTTATCTTGCACTAGATCTGACTATAGAAAAGAGGGTAATGTTTTCCTTAGACATTGCCGTGTCTGATTTAAGGGTCTGTGAGCAGCTATGAAGGTTGGCTATGATGTTGGCCACTCCAATAAGAGCAGTCGGTGTATTTTATACAGATAGATGCTTTGTAGATAAAAGTGCATGCATACTAAGAATAATCTTCAAGGCAAAGTACTGTAGATAAGCAAGGCAGCATAGATCGCTAGATTATGATTGTATTAGTTATTGTAGATAGCAGCCTGGCATTAAACACATGTAATATTGGAGATGAAATGTGTTCTTCTTCTACATATTAAATATGAGAGAAGACTTCTCTACAGAGACCTCTAGGCTGGGGTGCCATTTGTATTGCTGTTGCCTTCTTAACCTCCTATATTCCACTTCTTATGAGATCCATGATTTCCTATCTGTGAGTGATATGGACATGTCAATTCCTGGATTACTTTTGTCTTTGCAAATGAAAACACTAAATTCTTCATATTTAGGTCAGACATTTGTAAACCTACCCTACCATTTCACTTTAATCCAGGGATTTGCTTTAACTCATTTGCGGAAAACAAATAGCGGCATATTTGTAATGGGCTGATGATTCTTTTCTTGGCATTGTATTGCACTGTGTTTTGTCTTTTTTAGAGCATCTTTTTAGATATTTTCATGTCTTAAACACAATATTAAAGGGTATATAAAGTCATGTACATTTTCACTACTAACACATTCCAACCTAAAACATCTTCCAGGGAGCAGGGTGGATGTCCAATAGCTAATGTCAATATGTAGAACAAGAATAAACAGAAAACTTTTTCAAATATTATTATTCATCCCCAAACAAGTATTTTTCAAATAGATTTTTTTTTCTTTTCATGCAGTGTTTGTGGGCTGTATAAAGCTACAGTGTTACCTTATTTATGATGCAAGTTGTAATGATTGAAGCAAAGATAATATTGATCATGCTGGTTCCTGTACATACATCCAGGGAAATTAGGACAAGTTGGCAAAAAATGGTTTGTGTTTAGATACATATTGACAATACAAGAATCTGTTTTGGGCTTGGTCTTATTCTATTCGCCATACTGTAATCTTCTTATTTTCTTTTCCTAATATTATGAAATACCCACTAATCCAAGTTGAAATTTCAGTGGGAAAAAATTAAACATCAGTCCAGCAACAACAAAACATTCATGAATAAAAATAATAGGAATAATATGATAATAAATAAACACAGTCAATTATCATCAGGGACAAAGAATACTCAGAAGTGGTGGGGGGAGGTTTAAATACTCTGCTGTGCAATTGCTAACCAAAATGAGTTACAGCATGATGTTGGTACTCTTTCTGATACAAACCTGACACCCTGTCTTTCGTCCATCATTTCCTGCTTTAAGTCTTTCATGGGAATTCATCAATAGCTGCAAACTTTGCAGAGGTCTAGTACCCCATAGCAACCAATCAGCTGTTAGCAGTCACTGCTACAGTGGAAACCAGAATTCTAGAAGCCAACTTCTGATTGGATGCTATGGGTTACTAGACCTCTGTAACAGATTGCCCCTGTTGATGAATTTTCCTGTTTGTCTTGTTCATGCTCTTAGTGAGTTCCATGTTCCATGCTGTTTGGTTTTGGCATTTTTTACAGTTCAGCAGTCCCTGCCTTTTGGTTCACTACAGTCTAATTACCACTGTTGGAGGAATAACTTTGGGTCCTGTGACTTGTGAGTTCTCTCCCAGCAAAGTCCATACAACTTTATAGTGGTTTATTGTGAAACTCGTCAGCACAAAACCTGCAGTGGTGTAATTGTAAGCCAAGACAATGTTATGTAACACTTCAGGTATGATAACCCATAGCAATCAGTCAGCACTTAACATTCATTGGCCTGTTGCAGATAGAATAATGAAAGCAAGCATCTGATGGGCTGCTATGATTTACTGCACCTGAGTAATTTTTTCACCTATTGATACATTTTATCCAAAGTGGGCAAAAATAAAAATCAACTTTACTTGGTGGATAATATTAGCAAACAATGTATAGTGTTCATTAAAAAACCTACAAGAGTATTTATCAAAATGAGCAAAATGTGGTGAAAAAGTAAATGATACAACTGAATTTTCCAATGACAGATCCATTTTTACATTTATTTTTTCCTTTTTTCAGGATCAGAGTTTAAAACTAAGGAGAAAATATATGTCAAACGATAACCCATGGATAGAGAAAGAAGGGAAGTATTTCAATGCATAGCAATCCTTTCTTATATTTTCTTGAAGAAAGAATCTCTTGCATTTATTTCTGTTGCATACAATGTATTTGTAAGAGCAATTCTACACTACAGTGATTTCAACAAACAGCTCTAGAATCACACTGACCCGAGCGTCATCCTTATACAACCACTGTCAAAGTGTTCTATCTTTGTCAACACAGACATCTTGTTGGAGCAATGAGCTGCGGGAACAGCAATAGATATATGAAAAAGAATGGCCTCTGTAGCAAATTAAACTGACAGTTTTACTTTGTTTTTCCCCCTTCTCTAAATAACTTTATTTTAGCAGAAATATCTTGTCTTGTCCAACTATTATTATGAAGTATTATATGGATTTTTCATATTACGTTTAAAACCTCTGAGCCGCCAATGTATTGCAAGGTGTAACAAGATTTAAAGGGATGCTGTTGTCAGAATTATGTTTTATTTATACATAATTCTACTATGCTACCCTGTGTGCAATAGTATGGATTTAATTAAAATGTTAGAAACTTTTCAACCAACTTTAGGGAGTATTTACCCTGGTGGTCAATATCTACCTTCTTGGCACAAATACCACTCCCTGCAGCACTTTATGGCTGGAATTTTAGACATAGTCTCAGATTCAGAGCAACAGATCCACAAGACCCAAGCAAGATTAAAAACCGTTTCCCTTTCCTACTAATTACATTCACAGCATGGCTGGTTGGACAGGCCTGAAGTGATTTAAGCAGGACAAAAAGAGATACAGGAGACTAGCTGAAACATGTAAAATGAAATAAATGTTTTTTAAATATTGTACATGTAGGAAAACTGAAAGATTTAAAGCAAGAACACACTTGAATTATTACAAATAGAGGCTCTTCAGTGACTTTTCTCAGGAAAAGTCTCAGTGATGACTTTAAGAAGCTGTCCATAAATAATTATATAATATTTGAGTGATCAGCCACACATGTGGAACATACTTGTGTGATTAACATGCTAAACCAATGAAAGGCAAGTAGTCGAAAAAAATTTACATTAAAGCAGATTACATAAAGCAAAAAAAAGTAAAAAGTATAGAGAAATGTTTGCAAGGGTGTGGTCCTATTTTATTTCCGATTCCCACTAGCTTGGTTTAATATCACAGAGTGATAGATTTATCAGCCCTATGGGGCTGCTATTCCAAGAGGATGATGCAATAGATTGTTCTGGTAATCCCAGGTCATGTGGAAGATTTGGATCCACATTTTAGAAGACAGGAAGCTGAGTGTTAACTGAATTAATGTCAAACCTGAAGAAAGTATTTTTGGGATGGCCAATGATATAGGTTAGCTTTTCAAATTAGAACCAATAGGAATGGCTAGCGTAATTGTCAAAATGGCAGGCTGAACAGACTGGTAGACTGAATCCCCTCTTGTCCTGTTCTTACTGTGCTTGGATGTCCCAGAGAGGAAAACCTCTAGCACTAAGTCAGAATAACACCTCCTGAAGGGTAACTCCAAGCTATTGTGTTCCGGGAACGATGCAACACTGTCTCTTAAGGATCCTTATCAAAAAACAATTATCTAATAAATGGGATTCTTTAGTGTTGGCCATAGGTGTTTGGGAGGCACAGGTGCATGTACTACAGCATAATGTAAACTAGAAAAACTCTATACTATATGGAATGAGAGATGCAGATGGAGAGAAAGGAAATGATTACTGGAGTAAGAGAGTTGTTTTTTAATTTGCTTCAGAGGCACCCTAAAGGGATTATGGTTTATTCTAAGGAGATAATATAGAACAGTCATAATTTCAGATCCAAATGAATACATAGAATAAAGAGGATAATGCTGTAAGTGGGAGGCAAATTAGATGTCAAAGTACAGTGAAATATTTAAGAGAAATATGATTTAGTAGAAGCTTTTACATAACAGAAAAGAAAGTAGGACATCAGGGATGTCATTAGTGGAAGGGACTGTCTCCGGAAAACAATCCACATTTGCCAGTCCTGTTATAGTATCAAAAGAAAAAGAAATAATGCACGATATTCAGTAATAAAAGGGTTACCATGTTAATCTTACATTAAAGAAAGAAAAAACAAATATTTAGTTTTCTACATATAGATCAGATTGAGCGATCCTAAGGAAATCTGTCTTCATTTATAGTCAGTCAAAGAGTACATCAGCAATCACTATTAATCTCTGTTGTCAGTACCATACAATTGTTCTGCATCAGTGATTGCTATAATCTCTCTTTCAAATGTCAGTCTGGAGACCAGTACCTGTCAGATAAGATACATACCACACACAGCAATTAACAATAGAGTATAATAACTAGGAAGGCTTGCAATACACTGCTTTAACATAATCCTTCCCTACTTTGGTAACAAAGCTACTGGGTTAGTGGTACATCTTTATAAACAGTACCTACTGAACCTTCCACCAGGTAATTCAACTGGGGAGGGGTCAGTGGTGCAGAAAAATTACCTCAGAATTAGGGGCCTGGTCAGAGCTGCAACTGCTGCAACTGAATATCTGTGAAGAAAAAGCGCACAAAAATAGAGGGCAATAGGGGGAGGCTCACCAGATGTAAGCAGTGAAATCACATTGAACAAAAACAATTCCTTAGCAACATAGGTGATCCATGATGAATGTTAACTAATTTGATTGCAGAGTGCATCAGATGAACAATCACAAATACATTTGTAGTGCTCAGGATATCAGGATATCGTTTTGAAAAAAAGCCACTCGTGGGCAATTATGTGAAACAAGAAAAACATCCATAATGTAAAAACATATTTTAATTGAATCACAAAATAATGAAAAGATACTCACAAACCAAAGTAGATAAAAGCGCATATAACAAATGTCAACCTCAACGCGTTTCGCTGCCTCCGAATGTAAGTGTGCAGCTTCCTCAGGAGTGTAGCAAGATAAAAATAAAATTAAAACGTTATTTAAAAGGCGTTTTCAGGCTTGAATTAATGACACTTCCGTCTTGTGAAGTGTAGAGATACAGGATAATACTGGTGATGCATCACAAGACAAATGGAACACATATGCATGGATCACCTATGCTGATAAGGAATTGTTTTTGTTCAATGGGATTTCACTGCTTACATCTGGCGAGCCTACCCCTCCTTTGGGGGTTTACATTTTGCACTAATTATTTCACCTTTAAGACATTTTGGTGTTCTCTCATTTTTTCTCCCCACGTTCACACAATTTCTGTGTGTTGGATATGTAGTCTTCTCTCTCACATCATTTCTCATTTTGATAAGGCACCATTGCCCCCTTTTTTGTGCGCTTTTTCTTCACAGATATTGTTTCACTTGATGTTGGAGGTAAACTTTTTTGAAGAACAGCACGACAAGTCCATGGACTTCATATTTACGTATTTTATTCTATGAACTTTATTTATTAATAATTTGGCACTTCTTCATTTTCCATCCTATAAGTTATAGGTTTGTTTTGTTCGTAACTACTGCAACTGCTCCCTTTGTATATGAAGACGTGCTCTTTAATCTGTATTACTTTCTATTATAAGTTAACCTGTAATGTAAGTGAATGGAGTTTTGTATTGTAAGATTGTACCTTTATCTGGGAGGGACCTCTCTGCTCCAAGAGTTTAATATATCCTGTCACAGGAAGTAAAGTAGCAGTGTGTCTTCTCACTGTGCTATGGGAAGCAAGCCAGCACACGTCAAGCAAGATGTAAAGATAAAGCCTAATCTAGAGCCTAAAGAGAGTCTCATCCTAAAGAAAGGACAATCACTGCACTAAACCTGGAGATCTAAATGAATGCTGTATATTTAAAGAAATCTATTTTTCTTTCTGGACTCATGTAAAGAAAATAAAGCTGCAACCTTGTTTGAAAGTTAACCCTTGCTGTGGACTCAAATCCTTTCTACAGAATCTACCTCAACAAGAAAATCTCTGGGAGCAAAGGAGGGAAGGTATTTACCATCTGCATTTTTCACACACATCCACACAAACTTTTATTTTTTTTATTTTTCTTTGTTTCAACCCCATGGATGCTGGACTGCAGGACGCCCTGTGACAAGAGCGTTTATTCCCTGCCTTAAATTTGGTCCACTAATCGTGCTGGGTTATTACAATAGCATTGAACATCATTTAGGGCAGGTATGAGGGGGTACAGCACATCATCTAGGGAAGGTATGAGGGGGCACTGCACAGCTACTATGACAGGTCTCTGGAGGCTTCCTTACAGCATATGGGGCATATATTTATGTGGCAATGTACATCATTTGGGGCACTGTGCAAGAGACCATGCTGATGGATAGAATATGGGCCCTTTTTTTTTACTGGCGGTCCCTAAGCATCCAGTCTGGCACTGCAGGTGGCTGCTGGGTAATTTGGACTTAGTTGCATGTATGTATAATTTTATTTATACATAGTTAATATAAGATATTCTCATATAGAATGCCAGCAAACCTGGGTCTATTTCACCTTTAAAGCAATTATACATTTCGTTAGCAGTGAGAATGAAACCATATCTAGTGGGTGAATCACATATTCTTGTATTCCCTGAATATGCTAATTATTCTTCTCCTTCATTTATGTTTTATCAGGGAATTGGTTTGTACACTTCTAACGCTATTCTCTTTTTATTTATTTTTTTTATTATTTTTATAGCTCTGCTGCTTTGTTGATGAATAGCACACTAAAAGGGCACCACTTGCCTTTTTGTGCTTGAAATGTCTTCTGCAAAGGGTGCAATATTTCCTCAGTCTGTTTTCCAGCAATCTATCACAATTCAACCTAAAAGATAACGGAAAGAGCAAAGGTGTAAGCTGTTTTTCTTTTTCTAATAAAACCTGAGCATCGTAAACAAAAAAATCTATGCCTGCTGCTAGCACAACCAGCGTTCGCTGAAAACCTTATGTCAGCAACATCTTTTTTCACTTGTTTTGACCAATATTTTCAGCACTGCACTCGGAGTATAATAAAATAAAATATGTAATACTGATATAAGCTTGCTCTGGAGAAGCAAAGAATTTATTGAAAGTCCCTGGCCAATCTCGCGATTTGTTGTAAATCTGTCCTAAACCTTAAAGGATGTCTCTAAACCTTTAGGATCAATATATCAGGGTCATCTAGTTAGAAGCCTTGTGGGTTAAACGTAAAATTCCAAGATATTATAATAGCCCTCTGGTGTCAAAAATGTTTTTATGTATGATATCATTATGAAGACGGAATCCATCTCTGGAATGTACAAATAAAATTATTAGCAGGCCAGGTACGTATGTATAATTTTATTTTTAACGCGCCACAAATTTACGCAGTGCTGTACAATTCAGCAATACAAATATAATACAGACATGGGAGAAGTGCATTACACAATACAAGTGAGTAACTTACAAGCATAAAATCACTTTAAGTGCCAAGTTATGATTGACACAAGAGGATGGAGGTCCCTGCCCCGTAGAGCTTACAATCTAAGTGAGGTAATACATACCATGAAGTGTTAATACCGACATCTGGAGAAAGTTTTAAAAAATTACCCATAAGAAGAGCTGTTATCATAACTGTCTGTGGCTTGTTTGACATAAAAAAAAGTCTTGATCTTTGTCATGTAGAGTTTGAGCTGGCAGAATGTGGTGCTTATTCATGAAAATCCAAACAGTCGTGCATTAATTCGCCACTTCTAATGGCAGGGCTCCTATGTGATCACATGACAACCTGAACTAGCGAAATGGTGACATAGAAAGGGATGTAATATTCACTTATATACAGTTAGTGGGACATTGTGAGGATGAACTAGGGACAGGGAGACATAGAAAGGGATGTAATATTCAC
>JAKJJM010104974.1:0-12704 GCA_021901965.1 Pipa carvalhoi
CGGCTGCTGCATTGAGCAGCTACATGTAACGAGCGGTGCTCGCATGGAAAGCACCGCTCGTTACATTTACTAGAGAAAATGGAAATCCGGATTTCGAAAAGGAAAATTTTCGAAATCCAGATTTCGAAAACGAAAATGCCATTTTCGATTTAGGTAAATTGAAAATGGCATTTTCGATTTTAATAAATTTCGCCCCTTGTGTGATGCAAATTGCATTAGCATGCTCGACCTCTATGTCTTGACAACACAAACGTTTCCAGTTATGTGTAAGAATTATCAGTATCAAAATTTACAAGCTCATCATAAAATGCATATACCTTAAATGTGGAGCCAAACCCTTACTGTAGATAAGTTTTGAAATAAAGTGCTGTGGTCTGATGAAAACAGAGCTTAGCTACAAACAAAATGGGTACATTTCGGCCACAAAAAATAACAAAGGCACCTTCCCAGAAATAGGCAGGGGGGAGTATCTTCTTTGCATTGAGTTAGAAGGCATCCAGTGGTACAGCAACTATTTTTGATATAGGCAAAAGGATAGAGCCTATTAGGTATCAACACATTCTAAAAGCGTATTTGTCACAATCATTAAAGAAACTGTAACAAGGCAACAATCCAACACATAATTTAATATCAACCTTGAATACTACTTTAAAAGATAGATGAAGGTTTTGGATTGGAATTCACATTCCCTATGCTTTGAAAAATCTGGGAGTCAATTTCAAATATGCAAGACAGCCTAACAATTACTTGGAACTAGAAGCTTTCCACAGGAAAGAATAAGAAAAATTCTTGAATCAAGCAGTGATTCTATAGCAAATGTATTCCTCTCCAGTAAACAGCTGTATAACCACCTAGGATGTAATCGTCAGGGCTATATGGTACTAATAACATAATGTATTATTTGCAACTCTGAAGCACACAGAGGCATTAGCAGAGTTAAATAGTTGAGAGAAAGAGATCACAGAAGTAAACCTTGGCAGAAGTTTAGATCTTGGCAGAACTTAAGTGAAAACACATTTCCTTAGCACTGTTATCTTTATGAACGTATAATATTTTCCCGCAGCGCTTTAGAATAGCCTTTCAGCAAAAATAATAGGAATCTTTTACAGGTATGTTATTTTTAATGTTCGAAAATATTGTTTTACAGTACATGTAAGTAAGTTTATTTTAGCTACAATTTCCCTTTCTTTCTATGTATTTTCCTGATTTTACCTTATTTACTCCTGGACATATTTTTTAGTATTTAGCCTTTGTAACAATGCAACCCCCCCCCCCCCTTTAGGCTAGGCCTTTTATCTTATACAGATACTCCCATACAGTCAATATTTGAAGTTGTTTTGAAAACTGGAAAAATTGTTTTCAGTGTACCAAATTTTAACCATGTGAATTATTCAGTTTAAGTCAACAGTATAATATGTATTGTCCACTGTTCTCTGTTCTGCCTAATGCCATTACCCAGTTCCCAGCCAATTTATTCATGTTCTAGTTTGTTTTGGGATTGAGGGGAAACCCTCACAAGTACAGGGAGAACATACAAAGCCCATGGAGATGATGTCCAGGGTGGAATCGATCCTAGATCCAGTGAGCAGGGAGCACTCTGACTGTCCAATGCCATTACAGAAACCCCACTTTCGGTCCATTGCCAATGCAGAGTGCCTAATATTTGGCACACAACCTGTATTTTGTATTTTATGCATTGACATGAATTTTTAAATCATAAGCTAATAAATTTGGGATGTTTTAATGTTTTAAATATATATATATATACCTACTGCATCGCACTCCATCCAATTTATTCTTAAATACCTTGGTGCAGGGAGAAGAAAAAATCATCTATAAGGAATGAAACCCTTGGATTTTTATGCAAATAAAATGAAAATCCTTGTGTAATGCCCCCGTCACCCAACTTCCCCGCTGACTATGTTGCAGACTCTATCTGAGATATCATTTTTTTCTTTTAAAGATGTGACTGGTGAAGTACCCTGGTAACAGTTACTGTATGTACAGAGAACTCAGAGCAGGTCTCTTGCTGACCTTCCTAATGACCTTCTTGCATGGTTTTGGGTAGAGATTTAAAGCTTTACCATATTCTTGCCATTTTTTAATTACTGACTTAAATGCACCCTGATATGTATTTCAGTAATCTTGATATTATCCATGCTCTCATTAATAATTTCAGTAATCATACACCCCTCATTTGATTAATTATATGACTTCAAAAACAAATCAGCTATTCCAGTGATGATTTAGGTATGTCTTAGCAACAGGAGTAAATAGTTAAGCATTCAATTATTTTGTGCTTAATAACTGAAATAAATGTAACTTAGAACAGCTTTGTTCTCACACTTGCATTAAAGAGTATTTTTCTGTTGATCAGCATCAAATATCCTAATTATATCCACTGCGAATCAAAGCATAATAAAATATAAAAAAAAGTCCATGTGGGTGAATTCTGCTTATAGGAAATTGTACTCATTTTAGTGACTAGAGAGAAGAACATGATTAGGGAAAGTATGCTTTGCCTATAAAAATCAAGAGATATCTGCTGCCACCTTCTGATACTGCAGAGTATTGCACACATTGGCTAGATTGACTCTTAGTAGACAAGAAACATGTCTGCTATTGTTTGCTTGCCATATTTTAAACAGGGTATTGAGCCAGTCTTAGGGCAAAATTTCTGATTTTGCTTTTTCGAGTTTATTTCTTGTAAATATTGCTGTTTGATCGGTGAATATTGATTGATATTTTTCGATTGATTTTTATCAATTGAAGTTTCGAACAAATTTTTAGATGGAAAAGTAGCCAAAGTACCAATATAAAGATGGCTACTTTTCCACTGAAATATTCTAATGAAAGGCAAAATTGGCCTTTTCAAGTTTAGTAAATTTCGCCCATAGTGTCTAATTGTCATATAAAATTAAACACTGTATTACAGATTTGTTCTGGAGGGGCCATAGGTGGAACTAGTCATCAGAGGGCACCTGTGAATACATTTTATTTTTTTGGCCAGACAACTTTACATCTAGTATGCTCTGAGTATGCCATAGATCACCCTCACACATACACAGATGTTGACAAAACCATCTCTCAAGACTAGTGGCTGATTTACTGTTGCCCAGGACTTGACTTTTGAGGTCAGTATTGTACATTCTGATACAGCTATTTGTCTAGGATTCTTAGGCTTCTTTATATTTTGGGCTATTGCATTTAGTCTTAAGATACATTGCCCTGTCATTAATATTAACCAAGGATGGAATTACAGAGAGTCACAGCAGTTGCAGGTGTGAATGGGCCTACTTTCCAATCTGATGTGTCCACTCTGCTGTGATGCACCTACTTTGAACCCTGTCTTCAACAACAATGCTCCAGAAAGCAGATAAATTTTATCTTTTTTGGTGTATACTTGGTGTCTGAAATATGTGGCCCCTAAGGCTGTCATCTGTGGCCTGCGGGGCATGAGAGCTGCAGACATATCTTCAAGACAGGAGAGAGCAGGCTGAGGGAGGAGCATGTCTGCAAGGCTTCCTGCACAAGCACTGTGTGATGTAAGAAAGTGATGTACTGATGCTATTAGTGGCACAAGAAAAATTTAGCAGAGGGTGGAACATATCAAATTTTTCTATGTCGCCCCAAATACCAGGCTGAGTTTGAGGGACCTGCATAAATGGTTCACTGCTGCTGACCTTAAGTGGGTCCTACACCTTGGAGAAAACCTGAAACGTTGTTTTGTCACTGCTTATCACTGGTCAGTAGAATATTTGGTTATATACCAGTCTTTACGTGTGTGTAGCTTTTGCTCTTTTATCCTTGTAATGAAAGCATATAGAAACAGCTGGTAACTTTGTAAGCAAAAATGTTTAATGTTATATTTAAAATACTGTATTCTTTTCATAAAAAAATCTTAAAAAATTAAATCACTGTCTAAATAAATATTACAATTTATTTTAAGAGATATCATGTCAAAAATACTTTTTCATATTTCGTTATTTATGCCAATAGGCAAAACTAAAGAGTTTTAGCAAGAATGTAACTCTTGTTACAAACTACTTGATGGTAGAATACCAAGTTGTTCAAAGACTTGGTCCTGGTAGAAATGCAATTCTCTGATGTTATATGGACCTAGATCAGTGGTTCTCAACCTGTGGGTCGCACAGAAACACCTGCAGCAGGAATTCTACTGAGCATGCTTAGAATAGTGGCTCATGGGAGCAGCCAGCATCTTCTGGTGGTAATTGCAGGGAAATGGCAGAGGCATAATTACAACTCCAGTAATAGTAATGTATTTTAAGGCTGGGTTCATACGCTCGTTGGAACCCAGCCTCAAAACGCTGCGCCGCTCTGCCCCATAGACCTACCTTGTTCCTGGCCGTACGCTGGGAAAATGCGACGGCCAGCGATGCACTAGTCTGTCTGGAACAAGGTAGTTCCACAGGGCAGAGCGGCATCGCGTTTTATTATCTTCACATGAGCGTGTGATGCGCTGCGCATCATATGCTCGTGTGAACCCAGCCTAAACACCATTTTAATCCCTGGTATATGATTGTTATGGCCATGTTGCACTTTTAGTTTTCTACTTTGGTTTGTTTTATTTTTACAAGATTTGGCAGCAACCCGTTCAACAAAAACACCCACTGGCAAAACTGTAACAGGTATGAAATGATAATGAAATTTGAAATACAGCTGTAACATGGCAATAATGGTAATGTGCAGTCACAAAAAAAAAATGGATAATGCTACATTACAATTTGCTAAAGATGCCAATAAATTATGAAAATATTTAGAAAAATGTCTATTTGAGAGAAAATATTGATATAACAAAAAAATAGTTTTGACATTGCATCCCCTTAAAACTTGTGATACTAATGACAATTCTCTGACAGCATCTCTGACAGAATCTAGCTATTTCAAATTTCAGTTCGGTTTACAACAGGGGGTTTTCTACAATCGAATTGCCACCATAGCTTTAGCTATAAAATAGAATACAGGTTAAATAAACATAATCTGACCAGAAATATCTTGCCTTAAACTACCTTGCCTTGTAGTCCATATCGCAAATATCAGGAGTCTTTTTCAATTTAATTCCCAAAATATTAAAACTTTTTAATTTGCTTTAGGTTTTTTTTTTTTTAATTCTTACTACTTTTACTGCTATTTGGGGACTGAAAATGGATGAGTTCTGAAGTAAAAATGTGCCAGGAAAACAACAGAGAGGAAAGCTTACCTGTGTACCACCAATAGCAAGGAAATTAATATTTAATTCTGTTAAAGAACCAGTAAGACTAAAAAAAAAGCAAAAAATCCATATGGATTAGCATGGCAGTTATTCCTATGTAATACTGGAAACAATTTTTTGTACATTTAATTGCTAATTTCTGGTTTTAGCTATCATTTATAAACATACCTCCTCTCTGTCCCATTGTTTTCTAAGGAACTTTTAAAAATACATTCATGAAGTGCTCCAGAAAGCCCTGCTGATAAAAGATGGCTGCAACCAGCATAAAGAACATTACAAAGCAATTAAAAATCAGGAAATCAACTTTAAATATGACATTTTACATTTACTGCATAGGAGTAACAGCTAAGCCATTCTAAATGGCTATTTTGATTTTCAGGTCTTACTGGTCTTTAAATGTGATCCTGAAGTGGAGACATATTCCTTATTGTCTAGCCCACAGTGCCATGGCCCTAGCCATACAGCAATGGCTTACTGCCACCATTTTGTATATTTATTATCAATTGTCAGCTAGCAATGTAGAGCAGACATGCAGCTATTAACCTGGAGGTATATCTGGCCTAACTTAATACTGTCTATATTTATTATCAAATGTCAACAAGTAATGTGGAGCAGGGACAAAATGATTAACCTGGAGATATTTTTTACTTCTATGCTTAAAATATTATGTTGGATAACACAAGTGAAAGGTAAAATGTGTCAGGAGCACCAAGCAGGCATGAAACTCCCTCCCACAGGCACTACCACGGGAAGTTCATAGAAGCACCAGGCAAGCTTGGAACTCCCTCCCACAGGCAGTACCGAGGCTGGTTCATAGGCAGAACCTCCCAGTCTGTCTGCCTTTATACGGTTACTCCTTTTCCATGATGGTACATGATTGTAAGTTTTATACTGTCTGTGAATCTGGTTATGCTTGCCTGACTTCAGCTGGTTTACTGTTTATATCTGTTCTCTTTAATCCCAGACCTTGATGTGTTTAGAGATGGCTACTAAATTCAGTCTAATCCTGTTTTAGAGTTATAGTGAGATCAGGTGCATAAGATGGTGAACACGTCAGAAAACCAAAAATGGTGTGCTGCATAAAATCCTATTCCCACATGTAGTGTAATAGATAAAGATTTGGAGATTATGCACTGCCTTTTGTGGTATGGTAAGTAGTGCTCCAACATGAGGATACAAAATAGTGTAAGTAAAATGAATCGTTAATACTATACTCCCTGAGGAAGTCCACACAGAGGACGAAACGCATAGGAGTTTTTTTTTTCTGAAATATTGGACATATTTAACCGTAATCTATCAAACGTGAGTGTACTCTGCTTTTGATATTAAAGATTCATTTTTACTTACACTATTTTGCATCCTCTTGTTGGAGCACTACTTACACATATTACACTACTTACACATCACATATTTTGTTTACCTTGTCCTGCACTAGAAAATTACCCAATGCAGTTTAGTGACTCTTCTTTTTCTTACTGAGAACCCCCCATCCCTCTACTTGACAATTTACTATTGGAAAGATGTCACTGGTGCACAGCCAGTCAGGAGAAGGTGGACAGTGTATCAGTGAAGTAACTTTTTAATGATGTCACCAGTGGACTGCCAATCATGAAAAAGTGGGTGGAGTGTTGATGTCATTAAAAATTTTGACCAAGGCTGTCTTGGTTTGTTCAGCTTGTAACTTGGGACGAATGCATGCTATTATTGTGCTGAATAACCAATAGTTTTCGTCATATTTCTACAAAAATAAAATAAACGTACACCATCTTTAAATAGGGTATATGATCACTCTACCCTAAAAATTGCCCTTTGTGCCATTTCACCCGATTCTTGATGACTCTCTTTAACAGCCCTCCTTTTGTTGTGCTTATAAAAATATGCTCTATAACAGTGGCTAGCTGGAAATGTAAAAGGAGCAGTACTAACAGGAATAAGGCAGTTCATAAAACACCTGCTGTCTACACACAGTGTGTGCCTTTCCAAAAATAGTCTAAAAAAACAGCAAGGCATACTTATCTGGAAGGAAGCTACTATGTATTGCTACCTTCTTTCCTCAGGCTGTATGACAAATTTTCACCATCTGCCCTTTCAGACACAGCAGAAGCATTCATGTAATTTACTCTGTACAAGCAGCAAGGGAATCAAATCACATACCAATACAATATTGCTCCTGTTTTGTTTTTGCTTATATGATTTCTAGTTCCAGTAAAAACACTTTAGTCTGGGTCTTACTTACCGAGCCTGTCATTAATAGTAGAACTGTTTAACCATAACATTGTGTATAAATGAAATAGTTTCTACTGAAAAAGATCCAAATATAAATTCTAGATACCATAGAAATAGAGTATGGTTTCCATGAATTGTTTCTGGTGGTATACTGGTATCACTGACTATCCACATTGCCAGATTAAATAAACAAGTAATAAGATGACAGATTATTATAATAATTTTCTACTTAGATAGAGTTGACATATTATACTGTGCTTCTCACACATTTGATCATTTTCTTACTACCGGATGGTCCAAAGAAATGGAAGCACCTGAATAAATAGAAATGATGGTTGGAAACGCCATCCTGTGTGTGACATGTTGCTAAGGGGAAGAGGGAAAATCTGTGTGGAGTGCTGTCCAACACGGTGGCCACACACAGGGTAGCATCTCCAGCCATTGATTTCCATTTGTTCAGGTGTCTTCATATCTTTGGACCACCCTGTAGTATCCAGAAAACCTTAGACCAACCAATACAACTTGCAACTGCACCCAAGCTGCAGAGTAAATGAGGTTTGCCATAGCAGCATTTGCACTGTTTTGTGTGCCTTGTTTATAAAATATTCTAACACACTAAGTCAAAGTGATTATGCATGGAAAAAACCAGCAGGAGACAGAAAGAAAAGACAGGAATCTATAGTTTTTAATGGTGCAGTGAAAAGGTACAGAAAAGCAACAATGGAAACTGTGCAGGAGAAAGCAGTTAAAAGACAAGAGTACAGGACAGAGAACAACTGAGATGAGAATATGGAGAATTATCTTTTTGTCTTTGAATGAATAATTACGTTTACAAATATAACATCTCCCTGTACATTCTTGCAAGTCCGTGATTTGGTTTATTTACAAGAGATCATGGGAAAAATTATCACAGCTGTACAAGATATGAACTTGGCAAAAAAAAAGTTTAGATGCTTCTATGACTCAATTCTTTGTAAAAGCTGTGTAATATTCCATTAAAGCATTTTTCTCTCTATTTCTTTAAAGGACAAGTAACACCCAAAAAAGAAAAAAAAAATTCTCATTTAGATTGGCATTGTGGTTATTCATACTCAGTAAAAAATGTATATTTTTTTAGTGCAAGTCATGATTAATTATGCTCTTTGTTTCTTTTAAACTTTTTAGCCACTTTTTATCTGCTGAGTAAACAGATTCTCTCCCATTCCTATTGTATTCAATGTAACTTTCAATAATAGATATTTATGCACTGGAAAGCCCATCAAAGTGAAAGTAAATTGCTTTTTACAATAAAATTCCATACTTTCTTTAAATCTTTTTAACTTTTTTTTATAGTACAGATGAAATTATTAATAGATATTAAAGCATATAATACATTTTTTGTCATTTAGATTATAAGCTCTACAGGGCAGGGACCTCCATCCTCTTGTTTCAGTCATGGCACTTAGAGTGATGTATTTTCTTGATTATATGCTTGTAATTTACTTCACTTGTTCTTTGTTAAGCACTTTTCCCTTGTCTGTATTATAATTGTATTGATGGATTGTACAGCACTGCGTAACCCTGTGGCACTTTATAAATAAAAATATATATACATACATTACTGTCTTTTTAAAGTAGATATTTTTATTTTTACTGAAGTAGAAGTAAGCAGAAATATATAGTTTTATTTAGGGGATCAGAGTTGTTGCTCCTTAAAAACATTAAGTTCATAATTAACCTATTCCAGGGATTGGCAAACTTTCTTCAGGAGGGAGCCTTTTCGCTCCCTCCTCCACCGGCGACTAATTTCTGTGCAGCCGCAAAGGGGGAGGAGCGAACGCTCCTGATCACATGACCTGCCGACATCCAATCGGATGCGTTGGAGGTCATGGGAGGGGTTGTGGGGTGGGGCTAGGAAGTTGTGCTGAGAACCACAACATGGCAGCTGAAGAGCTGTATGTGGCTCGCGAGCCGCTCTTTGACGACCACTGACCTATCCTTATGTTAAGAGGGTCCAGTTAAATATTATTTGAAAGTTTCCTAAATATACATTTATTATATTTTGCTAAGGCAGCTGACATATATTTCCATAAAGCTTTTACTTTATGGGAAATTGAACTGTTATTAACACAGCATTTATAAAATATTGTGCCATTTGTTTTTTGGAAAGTTCCACTTTTTGCAGAATATTCTACATTGGCATATATATTAGTGTTGGTTTTAATTATTTGAACAAAGTTAAAACTAAAACTTTAATTGTACTGCATTGTAAAATAACAGTATCATCAGTCAATTGTGCAAGCCAGAATAAAGGTTACTTTAAAAAAATGTACCATTTTGAAAGTATAACAATGTTCCTAGTTCACAGACTACTTAATAAAAAAGCAATCCAAATGGATTACTGATGGACATTATTAGAGATTTAAAAAAAGTATATATAATGGGACTACCCAAACTCCACTATGTCCAGTATGTTCAGCAGGGTTGACTTTCAGCCAAGTCATGCCTGGTTGGCAGCCCAGTTAGATTTGTTTTTGGGTCAAGTGACCTTGTCATGTGAGCTGCCATTTACTGGTAGCAATACAGTGCTACTAATAAATCGCCTGGCTGTAAGGATAGACCTGTATCTTTCTGGGCTGGGTGGAAGAAAGGTGTGTTTGATATTTTTTTTTAGAAATTCAGCCCTGATATATAGGCACCTGATGGTTTGGTCCTAATAAAAGTATTAGAAGTTGAGAGGGCAGAGTTGAGGATCTTCACTTATGTCCAGAACCAAGGTGATTAGCTGGTCAGAACAACAAACTCACATCCAATAGGATCAGCACTTCATTCTGTACTACTGTTAGGCCCCTCATACATAAAGTGATTACTAGAAATGTAGTTTAAAGACCCAAACTGTTTGACCAAATCAGTCTACTTATGACGTATTTTTGTATGAAAGGTACATTATACATTGTAAGGTGCTTTAACTTAATACACGTTTTAAACCTAAAGACATATGCTCTTTTTAGATCCTGTATGACAATAATAATTAACCATTTACAGTACAATACAGGACAGTATAATATTAATCAAAATGCAACAGTCTACCCCCTTTACTAATTAAGGACACTAGTGACAAAGGGGCAGTCCATGCATACACACATATAATCCCCTGTCCCCATCAACATCCATCTATAAAACAGCTGCATTAAGAGTGCAATAACTTTTTTAATGTAAAGCATTAGATTATTTTGCAATTTCTTAACAGTACTTTATGCAGTGTTGACAATATACTCATAAGCACTGTGCAATCTATTTCTCCCTCATAATGTAGTTTAGACATATAGCACATATAAGACATATTAGACATGTAATATCTCCTGATGTTAATCTCTCAAGCATCAAATCTTGTTAAAATACATACCCTATTAAGTTTTGCTTTCTATAAAACATTTTGCTTTATATGTACTGAAAAGTACAGCATAAGGGCATAGTATATCATGAGTACACACTTTCCTTCCATTTAAAACTTCCATTATATGTATTTGTGGTGAACTTAGGTATTCTCCATAGAAAATTTAGATTATTACACTCACTGTACTGTTTTACTGAAGCTTATCGTGTATTTAGAAGAATTTCCTCTTTTTTAATACTTTAAAAAAGGTGTTATAAAAAAGCCTATGACAGGAAAGTAAAAAACATGGTTTTGGTTAATTATGGAGTTAGTTATTTTATTGTGGTGTGTGTCCTATTGTCTATATCTTAATGAAGGGCTAATTTTCAGCCGAGTTGGTAACCCAGCTTCAGTTGCCTTTAGGTCACATGACTGCATCACATGACTTAGAGATTTACCAATAGCAATACAGTGCTAATGGTTTTAAGGTAAAGTATCTTCCTTGCTAAGTGTAAAGGGGAGGTGGTTACATTTTTTTTAGAAATTAAGCACTGTCTTAATGTAAAACACAAATTCGTTAGGCATGCAATCACCCCGGTCCCCCCCCCCCCCAAAATGCAAGATAACACTGTAAGCTCCTTTGCAGTTGCCGTGAAACATTTGTATAATTAATAGGGGGAAAAAGTTTTCTTTGGAATTGTGCTGAGATGGGAAATTTCATCAGTTGCTGAAGCTCAGTGGAACCTTGGAGGTTTATCTTTGACTGCTGGTGCCTGTGAAGTGCTGAATTTGTTATGGCCTTATGTATTGCTGATTGCTGGACATCTGCCTCAAGTGGCTGATAAGTGGTTCCAAGATTTTTATTGGAAGTGACAGTGTAGACAGGCAATGTGATTTAGAAAAATGTGTCTATTAATAGTCATGGTTGGTGAGTTGCGCTGGAGCAAACAGTTGTCTTTTTTATAAATAAAATGTATATGTCCCAAATAAGCAAACTCTGAAATCATAGGAGTGCAGATAACAATTTGATTTGTAAGGATAGATATATGAGAATGATGACTAATGCTAGTAATTCAGCCTGAAAATTTTGCATGGAAGTTTTCAAAATATGTTTATCTTTAATGAGCAAAATGATGTACACTGATAATATTTTAAAAGTACAGTGAGAGCAAACTTTTTTATGCAAATAGTACAAACACAGCTGCACTTTTTTTTCAGAGAGATGGATAATGAATGATGTATACTGTATATACCAGGGGTGGTGAACCTGTGGCACGCGTGATAGAGCGGGCACTCAGAGGCCTCTCTGTGGGCACATGCGCCGTCGGCACCACTGCTCTAACCACTATCCTAGGTCCCCCCAGCGAACAAGCACACCTTCAGTATAGGCCGTGGACCCAACCTGACAGTTTTCAGGTCAGATCTGCGGCCCATGCTGAAAGAAAGCTTGCTTGCAGAGAGGACCTAAGTAGAATAGCCGTGGCC
This sequence comes from Pipa carvalhoi, assembly GCA_021901965.1. NCBI lineage: Eukaryota > Metazoa > Chordata > Amphibia > Anura > Pipidae > Pipa > Pipa carvalhoi. The sequence continues at coordinate 12,300 of JAKJJM010104974.1, forward strand.
AGAGTTCTGCCCCGACGCAGGTGTGATGATGTCACTCATCAGCACCTGCACTTCAAGGGCATCATCAAGTTCGCCACCACTGGTATATACCAACAAAGCTTATTGAAATTATCGTGGGAAACATTCCAAATTAATTGGCAGCATTGTTGTGATTGTATAAAACCTCACATTGTAAATATGATGATTTAGAGGAACAAGAAAAATGAAAGCAGTATTACTACATCAATTAAATTAAAGGAGAACTATAGTCAGATTACATCTTTACATATGCAGTACTATACCTTAATGAGAAGCGTTTCTTCCTATTAGATGTTTCATGTGAAGCAGATTGATTTATTAGGCAGCAGTGGAAAACTCCTGCACCAGGAAATGTGTGAGATATAACTTCTAAACACAGAAGAAAAA
>JAKJJM010104976.1:0-10298 GCA_021901965.1 Pipa carvalhoi
GATATTAGAGCACTGTTACACCTGTAGAGAGGAGTGCTTTATTTGGGATATTGGAGCATTGTTTCCCCTGTAGAGAGGAGTGCTTTATTTGAGATATTGGAGCATTGTTTCCCCTGTAGGGAGAAGTGCTTTATTTTGGGATATTGGAGTATTGTTATACCTTAAAGTGACCTTAACACCTGGATGATGGTCTGATATTATATGAAAGGTTAAACCAAGCCAATGACAATGCAGCCTATTTGGCATCTTGATTACTTGAATATGTGTGAATCAAATGTGCTTTAAATTGACCCTTACAGGTTTTGATTAAAAACAGGTGCAGTAAATCATAATGACTAATCCTCATTTAGCTTACTAGTCAGTTGCAGTAAGGATAATGAAAGCAGACATCTGATTGGTTGCCATGGCTTCCAACACCCACAATTCTTTGCTCCAATTGATAAGCTGCTCTAGCGGAGTAGACGGTTTGAGATGCGACTCTGGCTTTTAATGTAAAATGCATTTGAAATAGAGATAATTTTTTTTTCTAACTAGACACTAATGATACCGCATTGGCAAATAATTTCATTTATAAAATATCGCTTTCAGAAGTGATCGTAGCAAAAAAAAAAAGCAAAACCCCACCACCTCCCGTATTAAAGTAAACTATCCCTTTCCATAAACTCAGGCAGAGATGGAAATTTGTGACAACAAAGTAAGAGAAATGTGTTTTAGCAGTGAGGCAGGGGGCATCCGAATATTTCAGTTTAATACTGAGCAGACTATATAGATATCTGTGAGAAGGGTTTCATTTGCTTAATGTGCCTGCACACTAGAGATTCACTTTAAGACCTTGCAAACGCCTACAGCATGAAATATTCTCATTTAAAAACAAAGACGGATCTTCTCTGGGATAAGAAATCTTGTTAAAATGAACGTGTAACAGATAAACAATTTGCTGCTTTTTCTAAAGCTGGTAAAGTGCTGTACTGCAGAGTCCCCTGCTGGCCAATGAGCTGTAATACATCATTCAGTCTAACCTGAGGCAAAAACTAGAGAAATGTAGATTTCAGAGCAATTTCTTCAAACATTTTAATGAAAATTATAAATGGGATTTTTTTTTTTTTTTTTTTACATTTTGGACAAGTCTAAACTGGCACTTTTTTTTTGTTTACAAAAGTCATTAGCAGTTTCGAAAGTCAGTTTTTTTTATGATATGATTGCATTGTACAGAATTGCCTAATGTATTGTCGCTTTGTAAATTAAAATGTGCGAACATATTTTACATTAGAATCAGTGACTGCAACGGTTGCTATGGGGTGGAAGGTTTCTGCAATAAACATAGAATAGCAAACCCCCGACTGTCCCTGATCCCACCGAACGGTCATGTTTTTGTTCCACCCTTACCTCGGTGCACTGACCAATGAGGGAGGGTCTCCCAAGTGTCCCAGATTCCCCTTTTGCGACTCCTGTCCCCAAGTCCCAGTTCCCCTACCCTGTACCCGATGGCTGGCCCATTTCATAGATGTCACTGGAGTACATCCAATTGGAGAAGTGGTGCGGTGTCCTGGTGATGTCACTAATTACATCACTGGTGCACAGTCAAAAATGAGTAGGCGACGTGCAGGAGAAGTTAGCACCAGGAGAACAGCTGCAGGAGAAGTTAGCACCAGGAGAACAGCACTTTCCCACTGTTCCCTCCTGCAGCATTGGGAGGTATGATGGGTTATGTGCAGCCAGGTAATCGTGCAGTTTGTATTTAGTGCTTGTTGTAAGGCACAATAACTGCCAGTTCACAGGTCCACAGGCCCCTTGGTACCGGGCTGCATGGTGGTGATGTTCGCACAGGAAGCACGTCACTATCATGCAGCTGGAAATGCGTTGCCCCTCCCCCACGGTCTGTCAAAACTATGCTGGAAGGAGATCTGGTCTCCAATCCAGCAAAGGTTGGGGACCACTGATCTACATAATATTTATATAACAGGATAATAGCCCGAGTCAGTCTATGGGACAGAGTCCCTTTAATGTTAAAGGGCAAATGCAGCCCATAACTTATTTTGCTAAACTGGCCATATCTCTGTAGATCACATCCTGTTTGCACATACAGAAATCATTTCGGGCCTCATTGATTAAAGAATGAATTCACCTGTCGAATTCACCTCGCTACAATTTGAGACGCATCTCCTGAATAGTCCCATATTCACTTCTCATTACTGACTGAGCTGTAACTAGTCTTGCCAAACAAGTGGACAGTGGCGATTGCTGTCGAATGCATTGTGTGGCGTATACAGTCGGATGGAAGTAGAATGCGGAGACCTGCCATCAGCCCCCAATTCGCCAGTCTGAAGTGGTAAAGTCAAACAGGTGAATTCGGAGCAGTACCCCAGTCACATTCGCTCCTTTGACACATTCCTCCATTTGGTCAATAGTAGAAGTACCTGTGCACACGCACGCAAAGTGATGCGAAGTGCTCCATAAGATCATGACTATCGTAGTCCAAATTGGTCGAATAATCACCACGTCACAGAGTTTGCTCAATAAGAGAACATGGGGACGTGACGAATAGATGTGAATTCATAGCTTTACAGAACTATTCGGCTTTTAGTCAATAAGGCCCAATACACCTATTTCAGTTATTATGAGAGCTTGCTCAATATTAAAGTGGTGTATAATCAAGGTTTCCTTATAATGCCGTTTTTTTTTTACATTTGAACGTTAAACCTTTGCTAACCATGTCTGCATTTCGTTCTACAGGGATTGGTCCGTGTTCCTGCTCCTTGTCTGTATGCAAACAAGCTCACCTTCCTTGTAGGCCAGAGCATTCATAAAGAACCCAGTCTCAAGCTGGCACAAAAGCTTTTTTACCTTTAAGGACCTTCCAATATGTCTCCCAGATGCGAAGAGAAATGTTCCAGTTTTATTGTTCCTATGTGGTAACTGTAAGCGCTTTTAGTATGTGTAATTGAAAGCATTTCATCACGAAGGACCTAAAATAGCTTCATTATTTTTTTTTTAAATTCCGATAGACAGCAAGTTACTCCATTGCCTGCCCTCTTATTTTGTAGAAGTTCCCATAATCCCCTGGTCCTAAGAAGATGGACCTTTCCTGCCGCATGGGTTAATAAATATGTGTCGCTGTCTGAAACAAGTTACAGGACTGTGATTTGCCTCTTCATATTATTAATATACAGTGTTACGTTTGTTGTATTGTTTGTTTATTGCAAATTAAAGTTTAGTTTGTGCTTGTTTCTGTTTCCTTCATAAAACTAATAACTAGACGGTAATTTAAAAAAAGTAAAGAAAAAATCATACGTATTAGAAAGATCCTTGAAAGTGGAAGTGGTTCAGATGCTTCGGATCAAAATGTTTCTTTAAAAGAAGTGTAAAACCAAGGGGGTTATTCTCTAAAGTGAGAATTCAACTGTCGAATTCTCAAACAGCGGATTCCCGTAGCAAATCCACGACTGCGACAATTCTCCCATTATAAAGTCGCGACCGCGGCAATTTTTAAAGTTACGACTTTGACATTTCCTTTGTAAAGTCGCGTCTGCAACAATATTCTCATTATAAAGTTGCGACTGCGACAATAGAAGTCTATTGCGACTGTCTTTAGCTGGCGAATTCGCACCTTTACACGACAATTCGGGCTTTAGAGAATAACCCCCCAATAGTTGAAAATGTCTCTAATGCGTTTATAGTTACTATATAGTCAATCTGTGATTCCAAAAACTTTAAATTGCGTCTATAACATATGATATTTGACTTTAAAAAAATTGGACTTTATGGCACACTTCCTGTATAGGCTTTATGTGAAGCTCCATAGAAAACAATGGGACTGGGTGAGGTGTGTTTAACAACATGGCTGCTATCAGTAATGATTAAAACAGACAGAAAGCAATAACATGAATTTGACTTCAAAGATAAGAGTTTTGAAATTGCTGCATTCGAATAACTGCCCTGCCAATCCAAATGGGAATTGTGACTTATTTATTAATTTATTTGGTGTTACTGGTCTATTAAAAGAAATGGTGTAGGTAGGGGATATATAAACATAGATGGCCATGGGAACTACACAACTGGGAACGGTAGATATTCATTAAAGATGAATGAACTTTACCATTGAGTTGAAATGTCGGTGTGGATAGTTACAGGTGAGAGAATCATCGCTGGTTTAATTCACTGAAACTGACATTTCAGAAATTTCATATTTGCTACTTAAAAAAATACAATGAACCAAAGTTGGCTCAATATTATAGATATATAGTTATTATAGGTATATAGATGTCATAGGTATATAGGTGTTATAGGTATATAGATGTCAGATTTATAGGTATATAGGTGTTATAGATATATAGGTATATGTGTTATAGATATATAAGTGTTATAGATATATAGTTATAGGTATATAGATGTTAGATTTATAGTTATATAGGTGTTATAGATATATAGTTATAAGTATATAGGTGTTATAGATATATAGGTATATGTGTTATAGATATATAGATGTCATAGGTATATAGGTGTTGTAGATATATAGGCATTATAGGTGTTAAAGATATATTATAGATAGAGTCAAAATATGATATACGCTGATATACATACCTTTATATGAAGCCGGTTGGTATACATACCTGAAGCTGTTAGCGCTGGGATGCAATGCTGCCCAATGTTTCTGGGTTGTTAGCCAATCCAGTGATGCTGACATCAGCAGCGCGAAATTCAAATAGGGTGAGCTGCTTACAGTGCTCAAGCGTGGATGGTCCTATACTGTTCTGTGCTGTTTCCTGGAGTTCTGCTAGGATTTCTCTATATTCTGCTTGCCTACAGAGTCCAGCTTATCCTGCAGCGTGTGTTAAAGAAGAAGTGTAAGCTCTGCGGCCCAGCGTCTCAGCTCCACCAGAGGCATAATGGGTTCTGGGTACACTATAGTGCCTCCAGTGGTGTACCAGTCCCATGGTACCCTGTGTATGTATTCCTGTGCTTCGCTACCAACCCGGTGACGGGTACTCAAGCATTCATTTGGTGACTCTGTGGTTTATATTATACAAAGTAATTTCTTTCTATGGTGGCATAGGCTACGTTTCATAAGAAATTCTTGAAGCGCCCCTACAACCTGATAAATGGGGCCCCCTAATCTTTGGGTGTAAATTGGAGCAGATCCCTAGCTACTGCCATGCTTTAAGCCACATGTCACAAGATGAAATATTTTTTATACAGAGTGTCGAATAGAGTCACGCAGAGAGACTTCTCCAGATCAATGGTTGGCTGGACCACCCGCAGCAGCGCCCCCTGTTGGAGACCCCTGGACTCAGTATGTTTATTTCTGTCTAAGACATCCAAAAATCCAAATACTTTGGGGGAAATGTTGCGTAATCCATATCAATTATTTTAATTATTCATTTTTTTGTTGCAAAAAAATTACATTTGAAAATATTGTCTCATTTGTACCTATAAGGCTGCTAAGTACAAGTTATCCCATTGCAATCTTCTGCTGCTTAATCTGTAATTAGAGTTGGGAACTCGATATCTACTAACATATTGAACCTATGATATTCTGGAATCAGACTTACGTTTCTATGAATGTCATTTTAATATGACATTACATGACCTAATCATCCCGAAAAAAGCTCTCTCAAGGCCATATAGACCATATGGTGGATTCATATAATACAAAATATAAGGATGTAGAGAATTCAAAGCACCACAAGAGGGCACTATAGAGATTTTCAATGACAGCTTGAAATGTACATTTTTATAGGTATTTCTTATTGTGAAATATATGTACAACGCTTCCACTGTGAGGGAGAAAGCTGAAAAGGGGGGAAACGAGAAGGGGGGGATTTAGAGGAGGTTCCTACAGCATGGAACTAGGAAAGGGAAAATAAAAGGAAGAGGGGGTTGGTATCGTTTCATGACAGAGATCAGAGTTGTATAGGCAGAATATCAAATAGTATACAACCATATAATGCATTCAGATAATGGGACTTTAAAAATGCAAAAAGTCCCAATATTCCAGCACTTCTCCCAATGACATTTTCCAATCTATATAGACTATCATCCTTTAGGTTTCTACATGTGTCATGTATAATGCAAGGAACCTATTATTACAGAATACACTCAGGATTCCTGCTCAGTAACCCCACTGACATTTGTTTTACAGTTGTATGTATATATGTATAATTTTATTTATAAAGCGCCACAAATTTACGCAGCGCTGTACAGAAATAACACAAATATAATACAGACATGGGAAAAGTGCAATAAACAATACAAGTGTAGTATCGCAGGGATAGTTCACTTAAGTGCTACGTTGAGGATGACACATGAGGTTGGAAATCCCTGCCCCGTAGAGCTTACAGTCTAAATTTATTTATATTGCCTTACTAAAGATTTTCTTCTCTTTCTAAAACTCTCAAAGTCAATATGTTGGTCTCCTATCGTGCATGAGTGTTTATTTATTTGTGCATTTTATTGTATGTATGTAGAATTTTATTTATAAAGCGCCACAAATTTACACAGCGCTGTACAATTCAGCAATACAAATATAATACAGACATTGGAAAAGTACATTACACAATACAAGTGTAATATCACAAGGATAGATCACTTTAAGTGCCGGGTTGTGGTTGACGCAAGAGGTTGGAGGTCCCTGCCCCGTAGAGCTTACAATCTATATATTAATATACTACTGAGCTCTTCCACAGCGCTTTACATAGATTAGTCGTTCGCGTTAATCCTTGCCTTAGTGGAGCTTACAATATAGTTTTCCCTTTACAGCCTCACAGACACCAGTCAGGATTTAATTCATTTTAGTCATTTTTTGGATTGTGGGAGGAAATCCACGTAAGTACAGGGAAAACCTACAAACTCTAAAACTTGATGCAATCCTGGCTCATTTAGAGCAAAATTGACGAGGGGGGGGGCAGCCAAGGAGGGTTGAAGGGAAGGGGCAGGATAGAATCTAACAAAAACTGAGCCAAGCTCTGAAGCTACACCTGATAAAGGGAGGCATTTGTGGTTTGATTCTGCAATAAATGAGGTCTTTCCCTTGAAGTTATACGGTGAAGAGCTTTGTCTTTTTATTTACATGATCTAACATCAGCATTGGCCAGTCTAATCCTGTCCATGACTGAGATGTTTCTTGTACAGAGCCCGATACTAAAGGATAGCTGATCAAAGATAAAAAGGAGATAACGTGTTTAAAAAAAAGTTTTTCTCATGTAAACTTCGATTTGAAGTTAAAATGGCTTCCCCAACTCCATGTCCATGAAGTTCATGAGATTTGCAGATGGCAAACTGGTTAAATGAAAGATGCACCATTGAATTTAAAAATGCAACATAGGCTAAGCAAGGTGAATCATACTAAAATTGGGTTCTATAAAGGCAGAGTGTGGAATGTAGTTTCTCATAAAGAGTTGCACAGTGTTTAGGCGCTAAGTACATAAAGTTGTTTGTACTGGAATCCTGAAGGTAAATAGGAGAACACATGATTTCTGTCTAAGCACGTAGGAATTCCTGTAAGACGGAACTACACAAAACATGGATCCTTAAAGGCTCACTCTACAGGGCAGGGACCTCCATCTTGTTTTAATCAGTTTTCACTTTGATAAGCTCTTTGTAAGCTCTTTGTTACGCTGCAAAAAATGTTTGATATTGATAATAACAGTCAGAAATTCCTGGAGTAAATTTTCCTCACATGCCAACACAAATCGGTCCTGCTGATCAGGCCTACCTAGTACAACTTCCCTTGCTAAACTCCTTAATCAATAATAAAAAAGCATAACTTTGGAAAAGCAGAAATTACCAACAATATATTAAGCTCTGCATAAACTGTATCTCTGCTAAACTCCAGCTCTGCCACAGGCCAAGATCATGCATTAACCTAAGACAACCCCACAGAGTAAGAAACTAGTTTGTTCAGAGGACGATGGAGAAATTGCAAGGTTTTCAAATAAACAGCAGTCGTAGCTAATAAGGTTTTATTTTTACAAAAACTCCAGCCTCAGGGATCAAAAAGGGATGAAGTTAAATGCAGAAGTTTAAATAAGACAAAGTCAGCAGACTGAGATGATGGTTGTAAAGCAGGATTGGATGAGGTTCAAGAAAAACAGGTTTATGTCCTGCTTCCTTTTTGAGAAACTCTCCTAGAATTCATTTATTTATGTTTGACTTTAACCTTTAGAGAAGTGCTGCACTTCTGACTGAACTGTTGGAGTGTCGCTTTTGCTGTCACCTGCTGAAATTGATGGACAATTTGTAATGTCTTGTGATGGACAATGGATTATGACTTGTGATGGACAATGGATTATGACTTGTGATGGACAATGGATTATGACTTGTGATGGACAATGGATAATGACTTGTGATGGACAATGGATAATGACTTGTGATGGACCATGGATAAAGTCTTCTCTAGGCTTCTGATCTCCCCTTCCTTGCTTAATTTTGTTAAAGGAGCACTAAACCCTTTAAACTAATGTGCATAGAATACACGTTGATGCTGTGTTATCCATGTCTGATAAAGGAATTCAAAGGGAGCTTGGGGAAGACTGTTCCATGGTGTTTTTGTTTTACATTTTTTTGTAAAGTGCAAATAGAAGGTAATTAAATACCCGCAAACAGATATTACGTGTCCCCATAAACAAACGTTATTTAGTGGAATATTTTTACCACACTGCACAAATTGTTGTAAAGTGTGGCAAATTACGGTAAGTTCAGAAGGGAAATTTTCTACTTTATAATTATGCCCCGAACTCCCCAGGCCAAATAAAACCTTTCTCCCACTCATTCAAGAAACCAGTGGTGTAACTGGCACCACTCTTCCTCCCCCCACTGTTCCTCCCATACGGCACTCCCCGATCCTGCACTGTAGCCCTCTCCAGGTGCAGACACTGCAATTGTTACAGGGGTTTGGGTGGAGAAGCTAAACCCTCTGGAGATTTGGGCCTGGTTGCAGCATAGAGCACTGGAACCACTGGAACTATTCATTTAGAGAACAGAAATGGATATTGTAAATAAGAACAATTTCCAAATAGTCTGTAATAAACTACAATTTCTAGTTAAGCTGATCTTTCTTCCCAAATGGGGGCACTAGCCTGTCTTATGTTAAAGTCCTCCTAATTCCACGTCCACTTTTCAGTGAGAATACATATCATTGCTCCGTACACCCTGTGGACTGAATAGTTTACAAAATGCTAGCAAAATAGTTTGGCACTCAGAGAGCTGATAGCATGTTAGAGCACGGTGTGTCTCTTTTCAGATTCAAAGCAATCAGCTTATTTCCAGAGGCTGACGTATTGTAAAGGGAGCAAGCCCAGACAATGGTTGCATATTTCTGAATGTTATCATTGCTTTGCTCGCACAGACTCACATTGGGCATTCTGCTTTCTCCCAGCAAGAATCGTTGCCATTCTTTATATAATCAGCAGACGTCCAGACCAGCCGACAGAAGAGGTAAAAAGAGTTTTTATATATATATATATTATGTCCTTTTCTAACCTAGCTTTGGAAACAGGCCTCAAAGCCTAAACAGGGTTTGTTTTTTTAAATCTGCTCTTTCGAAACATGTTGAAAAAGTAATGAATTGCAAGTTTGCCAAAAGGTATAATGATCACATAGGACCATCGGGATTGATACCTGTTGTTCTTACTGATGGGTTCGTTGTCTTAACTGTTTAAGTGCAAGATGGACAGTCTGTATATTAAAAAGTGTACTTGTTTGGGCCATGAAACATTGTAAGAATAGATTGTTTAAGAGGAGATAAACTATTTAAAAAAAAGAATAGTTTTAGAATAAACTTTTTTTAAGTGTATCATTCAAGTTTGGAATAGATAATGTAGCTGTTTCCCTTAGTTGCTGGTATGGTTGTTCTTTATGGTGGGAGTATTCTTGCTGGAGACTTCTTGCTTCTGTTGATAGAGTAAACATGACGCTATTACTGGTATCTAAAGCCAAAGTCTATGCAGTAAAATACCACCCATGATCGGCTTTTTATAGTAATTCAGGCTATACATGTCAACTTCAATGAGTATTACAAAGGCATATGGTAACTTCGTCCCACCTCGTTAACAGTGGCAAATATGTTAAGCATGTAGAGATTGGAATAAACAGATTGTTCAAAGGACCAGTGGTGGTTCTCGAATGTACCAGTGGAGGTTCTCGAATGCACCAGTGGAGGTTCTCGAATGTACCAGTGGAGGTTCTCGAATGCACGAGTGGAGGTTCTCGAATGCACCAGTGGTGGTTCTCGAATGTACCAGTGGAGGTTCTCGAATGCACCAGTGGAGGTTCTCGAATGCACCAGTGGAGGTTCTCGAATG
>JAKJJM010104978.1:0-10096 GCA_021901965.1 Pipa carvalhoi
CTCCACAGAAGGAAATGCCAGGAAGGAAAGCAGGCAAGGAATTAACCCCCCCCCCCCGGAGGACACCGCCAGTTCCGGATAATATTACTGGACAAAAAAAGCCCTGGTAATACATATTATTGAAGTACCCCAGAAAGCCCAAGTTTAAAGCTAAATATCATATTTTCTAGTTAATATTTAAAATTGTTTTAAGCACAGATGAAATATATATAGTACATATATATAAATACAATCCAATAGTAATTGTAAAGCCATATAGGATATTTTAAAGGAGAAATAAAGTTATAAATAAAAACGAGGCACCTAAAACGATACCTTAGTCTAAGCTTAAACATGGCAATGACAGCTTGAACTGTGCTCTCATTGCCATGTATGGAGGGAGACTAGACTGCGCTTTCATGGGAACATGAGCCAGCACAAGCCAGCATGAAACGCCGCCCCCTTATTGAATCAGCGGTGCAAAAGAGCATAATCATGTTCATTGCATCCCCAATTAGAATGCTCCTCTCACTGTCAATAAGTAAGAAGCACAATGAGGGTGATTACGTATATGCTCGTTTGCACCGCTGATTCAATAAGGGGGCGGAGCTTGACGCTGGATCCTGTACCTGTGAAAGCGTAGTATAGTCTACCTCTGTACATGGCAATGAAAGCACAGTTCAAGCTGTCATTGCCATGTTTCATCCTAGATTCAGGTATCGTTTTAGGTGCCTCATTTTTATTTATAACTTTAGTTCTGCTTTAATTTTTTGATTTTACTGTCCTTTAAGTGTTCCCACTGTGTGCGTCAGAGAAGCTTGCCTATAACTGCAACGTTGACATGTTGAGTCACACTAAAAATGGCAGCTTTGTTCATCTCTTTGACGTTGTATGTCAGTTACATGTAGTCACATTCACTTACATGCAGTTGTTAACAAAAAGCAGTCAGATTATCTGTGGCTGAAGGAAGCAACTATAAGTTATATATTTCCTCCTGTAACAGCATTGCAGCTTGCTGACTGGAATGAAAGATGATGTTCACCAATCAGAAAGCTGCCAATGAGAAAGTAAAGAATACCTCAATAAACAGGAGTGAGTGGAAGCAGGTAGACTGGATGTGAGAGCTGTTGAGTGATGTTTGAAAAGGGTTTAAGATAAAAAAAGGAGAGAGATTAATTAAAATGGGCTGAGTAAGGGATTAAGGGCCTTATTGATTAAAGTCTGAATTCACCTGTCGAATTCACCTCACTACAATTCTAGTCCCATCACCAAAATAGTTGCAAATTCACTTATAACTGACTAAGCAGAGAATAGACTTGTCGAACAGGCGGACAGTGGCGATCACTGTCAGATGCGTAGTGTGAGGTGAGTGAGGCAGATCCCCCCAGTGAAGTGCAGTGTCATCAGTTTCACACTGTCCCACTGTATTCAGTGAATATTCTATTTCTATGTCACATTGTCCCTAAGCCATGTTGTCATTTATTTGCAGTCACCATTGTCACTTTTGAATGAATAATTGTCTTAGACCACACTAGAGCCCTGTCATTAACCCCCCAATTCCCCACTCTGAAGTGACAAAGTGAAACAGGTGAATTGGATTCAGTACTTGAGGTCGCATGCACTCCTTCGACACACTCCATCGCTTAGTCAATAGTAGAAGTACCTGTGCACACGTAAGCAGAGTAATGCGAAGTGCTCCATAAAATGACTATCTTACGTGGCTATCATAGTTGCCCAATTTGGTTGTGTATTCACCACTTTGCAGAGTTTAGTCAATGAGCGAACATGGGGAAGTGGTGAATAGATACTAATTCATAGCTCTACGCTACTATTTGGACTTTAGTCAATAAGGCCCTAAAGATGGGAGAAGGAGATTATTCAATTATATTTGAGAATGGTTAAAAAGGCGAAAGAAAAGTGAGAAAGGGGTAACATTAGGAAGGAGAACTACAACAATGGGTTGAGAGAGAGATTAAATAAAACAGACATAGGCAAAAAGGAGCAATATGTGGGTACTAAGGTAGATATACTTCTATTTAAACAAAAACATCAGGAAGTTTTAGGCTATATACAAGTGTGTAAATCTTATGCAATAGCCAGATGTGGGCACTTGTAAAAATCCCATTTCAACAAGCTCAATATCATGTAACGTGTAAATATGATCACATCTCCCCCAGTGAGCTGCAAGCATTTTGTACAGTGATATAAGGTAGAAGAATTCCTAATTTTCTTACGAACTTGGGAAAACTGCTCAGTGATGGGTGGGGTATGTGCAGAGCAACTGGGGTATTGTGATTGACAAACTGCTATACAGTCGGGGGTATATATGTAGGAAGATTGAACAGCAAATAAGGGTATTGTGCAGTGTTCAGGGGTATGTACGATGAACAAACTCTATATCTGACAGGCATACAAACAGGGACAGATATTCCTGCAGGTGACTCAGTCAGAAGGGTGCCTCACTCCTAGTCAGGGACATAGGCAGGGGGAATCAAAGTAATTAATTCTAATTGAGAAGAGTTTTTAACAGTCAAATGTTGGTTCTGCCATTTGTTATTTCAGTTTGCATGAAATTATAAGCCACACAGTACTTCAGTTCACTGTATAATTTAGTCTGTTTATTTTTACAAAGGGGTGTGGTCAGTTAGTGGGTGTGGCCTAAGGCACCAAACATTTTGTACCTATAAACTCCTAAGATGTAAATCCAACACTGCATACAAAGCAGGTCACTGAGCAGCCTTCTTCATGTTTTGTCCTGTTTGATTGGTACTGCATGTATTATCTGTATATTGTTGTCAGAAAAAAGGTACTTCTCTAATTACAGAACTATATCTTGTATTGTATGTTAGGTGTACAGAAGTAAAATCACTTTTCTACTCATCATACTAATCATGTTTTTGTTATGCATTTGTTAAAATATACATTTGAGCCCTTTATCATTTTGTACAAATATTCCTGATCCTCAGAGTGAGTTTATAATCTTTAGGCAGCCATTACTAAAGTGTCACTATTAAGGTTATTAGAATCTTCAATAAAAGATGTACATTGTATATAAAGTACAGATAAAGCAAGGTTTCATGGATTTCAATACAACATCACTAGTTGGACTTATCCATAGGCACCCCTTGTTAAAATGTTTGTTCACCCTTTAATCCATTATTTCAAAAACACCAAATAAAAAAAATGAAGGAATACCATATACACTATCCACATGCCCACTATCTACAGCATGCTGTGAGCAATCCCTTTAATGTTTATTGTTAGCAATTACACTAGCCCTAGCAAACAAACTAAGTAACCTTAGCAATAACGATATGAAAAACAACATCCATACAGCAATTTACATTGCTAGAGATTAAAAAAATATAACTAATAGGTGAATGCTCTTTGCAGCCAAAAAAAAAAGACAAGTTAATGCCAGATACAGCACTTAGTATGTACTGTGGATTCCCCCCTGGAAATCAATGGCTTTTTTAGTGAGGTAATATAGTATCTGATTATTTAAAATTCTATGTCCATCTAGTGGTCATTTTAGATATCTGCATTATGTGGTTTATATTTAATATTAAAAAGACATACTAGAAATCTCATAGGATCAGGTGATGCAGGAGGTTTGGGAACCTCACATTTGAAAGAACAATGACATTCATACTAGAAAGAACCCAATCATAGCTAAGTGTGCTTGGAACATTTCCCATAATATCTCAGTTAATACACTAAAATTTTCTACAGCAGCACTCTACAGTCTGCCTTGTGGTGGACCCCATCTGGAGCACAGAGTATTCCATCTTGCTTTTTCTCTCTCCAAATGCTATGTAAAGGCTGAGCAGCGTCCAAATGTTTTATCACATTATGGGCGAAATTTATAAAAGTCGAAAAGGCCAATTTCTGCCTTTTCGAATTGTATTGATGGTAAAAAACGGGTACCGATCGATATTTTTCGATTAGTATTTGTTTTTTTATCATCGATAAAATTCCAAAAAGCCGATTTTATAAATTTCGCCCTATATATCCAGTAGATGATATGACAGAAACATAAGATCTGGGTCATTTTAGAAGATATTTTACAACACTGAGATAGAAGAAACTTTAAAAGGAATGTAAAAAAAGTATCCCATTATTTATCCCAAAACATTGAAGTGCTCTTTTAATAGTCTTGTTTGTACTCACACACATTGCCATATACCTTTTTGATACAGTATTGGTTGGAAAAATGCCTCTGTAAATACAGGGTCCTGGTTGAGTCATTAATGAATAACATGTCTACAGGTTTTATTGATGTTTTGCAAAGGTATATTGGGCTGACTGCTGTAAACTCCCAATATGAATTCCTTGCTACTTCTAATAAGCCACAGATTATTCTACCTGGCATGGCTACATACTATTTCATCTTCATGGGATCTTCAACTTTAATGCCACTTTTGTTGTGCCACATGCCACTTCCTGAAGATCACCCACATTCCCATGCAATGTAAAATAAAGTATCGTTATACTAAAAATAAATATAAAATATATTTTTTTTATAAAGAGATTTTCCTATGGCTCCTGGCCACCTACATTCAAATTTGGACCAGACCTGAATGCAGTTTTGATTAATCATGTTGGAAGGTGCATTGTAATCAGAACAGTGCTATATATTCTACTCTGGCTTACAATGAAATTTTATAGGCACATTACCATTAAAACTATGTAACTGTTGTACTTCACCCCCTTAGGAGACAAATTACTTTTACTGAAGCTCTGCTTATTTAATAGTTCAGCAGCCTACTTTTTTACAGAGTCTGAGAAGTGATTTTATTTTTTCTTTAGAATATTTTATTGATTTGCTTTACAACTCACAAGACACATACGGAAAAAAACAGCACAAGAAAAGACAATATAAAACATTCTATTGGATATCTAAATGACCCCATTAGGCATTACATTTCTACCAAGTGAAAAAGGTCTCTCATCATGCCTATACAACAAAACAGTATGCCATTTTATTTACATCTCTGGTTTAATAGGAAAAATCTGTTCTCGGCAATGTATAAAGAATGTACTGCTGGGAATTCATTCAGAATGTCCTGCTCTCTCCAAGTCCCCTGGATACAAAGTAACCATGGTCAAGTGATGGGAGTTAAACAATGACTGCTTGCATGGGGTTAAACCCCTACTGACAGTAAAACAGTTATGTTCCCTGTAGCCTGGTTCAATGTTAATACTTACTAAAGCCCTGTCTCATCTAATCTTTTGGATGCCCTTGTTGATGGCTCTCCCTGCCACATAAGAGATGCACTGATCTGTTGTACACATTACACCAATGGAGTATTGAGCTCTCTGTCTCTCTCACTCATATATCACTGTGACAGAGAGAGGTGCACATGATCTTGAATGTGATGTGGTGTGTTGCTTGTTTACAATGAACAGTGGAGGAGGGGATAGAATTGAAGAATCATTAGGAGCAGCCTCATATAGTGGATGAAGTGATTGCCACATAACACTAGCAAGCTGCAGGAGAAATCGAAAGAGTAAAGTAGTGAAGAGATGCTCTTTTGTCCTGCTGCTGCACCAGGGTGGGGGTGAATGTAGAATCCAGGATTAGCAGAGGGAAATTAATATTGACGTATGTCTAGATTAATGAGAAGCATGCCTCCTATCATGTGAAGTACAGTATCATAAATGGCATATTGTAATAGGAGAATATCTCATTACCCGGCACTTTATTAAACACTTTATTAAACACAGGCATATGGATTGCAGGTGGAACAAACAGACCAAACTATTGGTTGTGACATTTATCAGGGGAGTACAAGTTAATATAATATAATCGCTAATAAGAATGATTAAGATGGTTTTTAAGCAGTGGTACAGTGCCACATTACCAGAAGGCATTATTATTTTTAATAGGATCTTAATGTAGTCTCTGAATGAGTTTGTATTTTTGTAAGAACACATAGGGAGACCTTTCATATCATTTTTAATTAGGATCTAATCCTTTTATGCACATGCTTTAGGGACATGACACTGTTGTGTTAGCTGATGGTAGGCTTAAAGGAGAACTATAGCCTGAAATACATTTAATCTTGTAACAATGTACCTTATGTATAGAGTTTACTATGCCAGTTTAGGATGATCCAGCCCTATGGCACTAATGATCTGTGTCCCCAAAGTTGTAACTGGAGACTGACATCTCTATAACCTTAGCCATAGTTAGCATATACTTATTGCAGGCTTCCCATTCTCCACCTGACCTTTTCTAGGTAAGATTTTCTTGGTGCCACCACATAGCTTGCCACCCCCTGTGGTTGCAGACCATGCAGTGCCCCTACCTTCCACCCAATATTCAGTTGTGCCATAGTGGATGTTTCATCATTATTTCCTCATTCATACACATATGCTTAAACTGCCCAATACTGATGATGAGAGGAAGCACTCTCTGATATTTAAATATTAAATAATAGTGGTCTACATCAAAAGCTTTGCAATAGGTGGGTTGTGACCTACCCACTTTAACATTTGACCCAACACGTGCTTTAAATTTTTATTTGTTTTTTAATGCACAGTCCAGGAACCCATCCCACATGACCCATACATATAAAACAGATGCCCCCTACTGCTTACCATTTATATTGGTGCCAGTATTTATGACTGAGACTGCAGGAGGAGACTACTTTAATGACAATAGTGATTTATAACATAGCTTCAATGCCAACACCTTTATTACATGCTTTGAATGTAGATAACAGCACTACATTTGGGTGTCTACATAACCAAATAGCATGCTCAGCACCCAACAGAGAAAGAGGAGTAGAGGGATGTGGCGTACCCTTACAGTCTCCAATGGCTAGAGAACCAACCATAGTTACCACAGAAGAAAAGAAGCTACACACAAAGACTAAGAATGCCACAGTAAGAAAAAAAGCTCAGTGCTGCCTGTTCCTACAGTGTGACTTTCAGGAGGTCAGGAACAGCTATAATACAATTGTTGCATAAACTGTGCTATACTTAAATATGCTTTAAGGATTCCAATCTGATGATTTACAGAGGTCTAGTAACTCATAGCAATCAATCAGCAGTAAGCATTCACTGGTATTGAGGAGCTAGAATTATAAAAGCCAGCATCTGATTAGTTGCTATGGGTTACTAGACCTCTGTAAAGTTTGCTTTCGGTGATAAATTCATCTGTGTGTAAAACATGTTAAGAAAAGTGCTACTACATGATATGTAATCACTTAGAGCTACAGACTGGGACCCCCTGGAAGAAAACTTTTAGAAAAGAACCCCTAATAAGTAACCAAATGATTTCAACGTTGTTAATTTTTTACCCTGAGTCAAACTGTTTCCTAATATATAGCAATTATGCTGGTATTTTTATTGCTCCACTATTACCAACATAAATATTTTATTCTGCTATTATTTACTTCTATAGAATAATTTTGTAACATTTCAGGGTTGTTACATTGTTGCAATTTGCTCTGTGGAGTAAAAATAAGCTTTTCAGTTTTTAAATGAATGATAAAATATTTAGCTTAAAAACTGTAAAAAGGTAGAACGTTTTCAAAGACCAGGGCTTGGGAGGTGGAAGGAGCAAAGCTAGAGTTACTGAAGCTAATAGCTAAAAAAAAGAGATGTTCTTTGTGGTTCTTATCTTGAGAACTGTAAGTAACAGCCCAGTTTATTTTAAGATGCATGACAGCTGCATATCATGTTATGCCCTTAAAACATCCAATTATATATAGTATACTCACTCTCAAGTAGATCCCTAACTCTTTTTCTCTAACCAGGAGATATATCCCAACCTGGATGAGAAATTCACAATTCCAACTCTTAAATGTCCATACCATCTAGTCTTGTATGTATATGTATGTATAATTTTATTTATAAAGTGCCACAAATGTAAGCAGCACTGTCAGTTTGGTAATTTGAGTGGTATAGTAATGGATTCCAGAGAAGTAGCGTCCCAAAGTTAGACCCCACAATATTGGCATGCCTAGTATTAGATTAGCTTCAATTGTATGGAACCTTTGTAGGTGTAGGGTCATTCAGTTGGTGTAAAATAGGGAGAACTGAGTCCCAGCAGAGCAAGTCCCCCAAATGTGAAACAAGTCTGATGTTGGGCAGCAGACAATTCAACCAGAGCATTCCTAAGAAATAAACCTATGGTAACCGTAGTCTTTGAAGATATATGTGTTTCTGAATGTAGAATGTGTCATAAAAGCAAAAATTCTGCAACAAAACACAATACAATAAGTTGAATATAAATGAGAGCTCAAAGCTGAATTGCAGTAAATAATTCTATACACATTCACAGCCTTTGGCCATTTATATTGATATTATTTTATTACACATGACACTAAAGGATGTCTAAAGGACATTGCTCATTTTTTTAATGTTTTGGAGCATGTACTCCATATTACAACACCTTACCTTACCTTATACTCATAATCAATAAACTATAAATAGACGCATCCAAAGTACCTTTGTTTATGATCACAATTGAGGTCTTCTAAGAAAGAAAAACAAGAATTCACTTCCCTTAAGGAGCCTTCATCAGTCCCATTTTTTATATATCTGAATTTCATTACACTTTACTATGTGAAGCCACTATAATACCTGTCATATAGTCTACCAATTGCTGTCTCACTGCTTAAAAAAGTCCATATACTCAACTAGAATATTTTTCAGGTAAGGGTTGATGTACCAAAGAGTAGCATATTAATCACTATGATTTTGTCTAATCTCATACTAATATTGGTTAGCTAAAGCAAAGGTGACCAGATTGCACCTTGAACTAGGGACATACATTAAACATCAGAGCTGCAGGTTATAAGATGAGTTTTTCACTAGTGACAGTGTTTTTTTAAAGTATGTATCTATATACTGTATAATAATTTGCGATACAGCATGTGTATTGTTTTACTATTATTCCCTATTAACTACTTTAACTGATGTACATTTTAAGTGCATATTGAAGAGCAGGTTACCTGCCTAGCTAGACGTCTTTATAATTTTGGTCAGCTCTTTTCCATTGGATCAGGAATGCTGTTTAAGTAAACTGGTGGGTCGGCCATGTAACTGCAAAAAGTATATTAGCACAGTATGGTACATGTTCAAATAAATTTCATCAAAGTAGAACTATACTGCTCTTTCTCAAGTGTAGAAACGAACACTAAGGCGCCTGGGTTTAAAAGCAGAGTGGATCCCACTTACAATTTCGATCTCTTTATAAGCAGAGTGGATCACTCAATTAAAATACTATCTGCAAGATCCCCGGCATAGTGTTAACGTACAAAAAAATCTTTTACAAAAAACTAAGACACTGCAAAGTTTTACATCATAGCATAAACATGAAATATCTGAATGCCTGCATGAATCGATCAATGAGTGCAAGCACAAAAATAAGAGGACCAAATGCCTAAATAGCTTGCACAGAAGCATGAAATCGGACCATTCAAATAACAAGGAATCACTCCTATATTTTCCAGTATACAATTAATCTAACTGCTTTTTATTATACAATCACATGCAATAAGCAATGAAACATATTTATAACTGCTAACCACAAATTACTCTTAGATTTAGCCCGCTTGGTATTTCCACCAAAGAATCAATCATATACATTTACAGTAAATGGAGGCACAGGACAAAATTTATAAAGCTCAAGAAGGTCAATTTCGATCTTCTCGAGTTTTCTTGATGTTAAAAACAGGTGCCTGATTGAAAATAATACATGGAAAAGTGCCATAAGCACTCATGGCACTTTTCCATTGATAAGAGACTGAAAAATAGCGATTAAAATGTTTTGATGGGAAAAATCGATCAATATTTTTCAATCAGGACCCGTTTTTAACACCAATAAAGCTCAAGAAGGTCGAAATCGACCTTCTCGAGCTTTATAAATTTTGCCCTAAGATAGCAACAGTTATATGAAAAAACAGAGAGTCACACAATACATATCAATGGTCCTTATTTCAAAAAACATTTTAGATTCCAGAGGTCATCAAGTCAATATGGAGAAAATATACAGCCTCTTAATATACAGTGGTGTGAAAAAGTGTTTGCCCCCTTCCTCATTTCCTGTTTTTTTGCATGTTTGTCACACTTAAGTGTTTTGGAACATCAAACCAATTTAAAC
>JAKJJM010105093.1:0-10255 GCA_021901965.1 Pipa carvalhoi
AGTTCTTGGTATAAATAGATTGTGGGAGAGATCTCTGTACTGACCTCTAATATATTTATACATGGTTATTAGGTCACCCCTTAATCTTCCTTTTTCTAGACTAATCAAGCCGAGTTTTGATACTCTTTTTAAACTATAGAATAAGATGATTAGCCTATCCCTTTAACGTGTAATTCTTCCTGAAAAACAATGATGTAAGAATATCCATTCAACACACAACATTGGGACCAGCCTTTGCATGTGTTCCTGCAAAAATGATGTCTCCTTTTGATAGTGATAGTATGTTGCACTTTTACTATTCCAGAAATGGGTAATAGACATTCAAATGGACTGTTGGCAGGAGAGCTACGCTAAAGTACTTCTGCTCAGTTCAACATCTTGGCCATGCCCAACAAGGTTTGCTTCTTGACCAGTATTGAGACTCCTCTAGAGTAGGTGGAATGGTCCAATGGAATGTCTAATCCGTGGCTTTTCAGGGCCAAAACCTTTGATCCCACAAGATGTTTCTTGTAGTAATGTAAGATTAGGGGAGTATTTCTTAATACAATGGAATAGTTGTGCTCTTTTAAATTTAGAGTTAAGCCCTTCAACGTTCCAAGAATATATTTTAATTTCTGCTGTCAGCATATTTTAAGGTATTTATTGTCTACAGCATGTGTGTTGCGCAGTCATCATCATCTCTAGACATGTTGGGATGTATATGTACCTGGTTTTTGATACTAACTACTATTAACATAGTAACATAATCCATAAGGCTGAAAAAAAGGCCAAAAAACCTGAGACAAGAGCCAATTATCCTCATATTATGGAAAAAAATTCCTTCCTGACTCCAATATGGCAATCAGAATAAATTCCCTGGATCAAGATACCACCTTCAGTTATCTGGCACCCATAACTTATAAGAACTATCTCTGACCGGCCCGCGTGATTCTGTGAAAACGGGGGTGACGGGTGGGGGGAGGGGGGTTGTGGCCAATTGCCATAGGTTCAGGCAAGTTAAGTATATTACTCTAACCCTCTAACACCATTCCAGTTTCTCATTTGGCCCCATGGGAAAATTGATTGCCCACCCCTGTCCCAGAGCAACAAGATAAGCTAGTGGAGAATGTCCTACAACATCTAATGATAGCAACCCATATAGCCCTGACCAGACACTGGAAAAAAGTGAAAGTACCTTCTCTATTGTATGTTATAAAAAAGGTTAAAGAAAATGCAAGATTCGAAATTGCAGCTACCCTAGATTTACATTTCAAGAAAATTGCTGAACAAATTACTGTATCTTTCACTACATAAGACGCACATTTTCCCCCCAAAAGTGGGGGAGGTGGGTGGAATGCCTGTGCATCTTATGGAGTTAATTATCTTTTTCTTCAACCGCTGCGGGGTTTGGGTGGGGGGGGGGGGCGCTGTCTCCTGTCAGCGCATATCCCGATTCAACTAAGGTAAGTGGCGTGCAGTTGGCACCTTCCACTTTCCTCTGCTCTGTTCACTGTGGATTCGGCTGCTACTAGCGCATTGGATTTGGCCGCTAGTAGCGATCAAAGCCACAGCGAATAGAGCAACGGTTGAGAGCAAAAGGCACCGACGGAATTCTGCTTACCTTAGTTGAATCGGGTAATGTATGACAGGAGGCTGCTCGCTTGTACACTGCCCGGAGGAAGGCAAGTACTCAAAAAGCTGCCTGCCTATGTATATGTGGGAGGGAAGGCAGGCAGGCATAGGAGGGAGGGAAGGAGTAATGTGCAAACAAGAAGGTAGGAGGGGAGGGAGGGCACATTTTGGTTTGTATACAGATCAAATAGCAGCACAACAATTTGTGCAGCAAGTTATTATTTTTATGCATAGTGTCTTAGATGCAATGCAAAGCAAAAATGATTTTTCATTATAATTTGCATTCATAAAGTACATTTTTAAATCCATAGAGAAAGCAAGGGTTTTTGTTACTTTAACTTGCCTGTAATATAAATATTGTATTGTAACATAACATAATATAAAAGTATAATTTGTTGTACCGGTACTAGCATCTTCAGATATGTTGATTATCACAATTTTGCATAGGAATATGAGCATCAATCAACAGCTGAAGCCAGGTTTGTAAAGGAATTGGATCAGTGTGAAATGATACTCCAGGCCCTAGAATATGAAGAGCTGGAAAAGAGACCAGGGAGGCTACAGGAATTTTACAATTCAACAGCAGGTAGGGTATTTTTGGCAGACTCTACTTTCTTCCAATGAGATGCTGTTTGGTACCTATTTTGTTATATCGCAAAGCTTGATTTGCACATGTAGCATGGGAAATCTACAAAGTTTATAATTCTGAATATAGCATTTGGATTTTAGGTCTGCAGATATTTTGAAAGACATAAATTATTCTTTTTTGTCCTGTTAGTAATGAATTGACTGACTGATTTAATAAATAGGCTAAAATAGGCTACCATTAGTGCATGGTCCACCAGGTCGGGAGATCCAATTACTAATCTAATACAGAATACTTCTTTCCTCCTAATCAGGGTATAATATGCTGGCTAGGGTTCCTGAAAATGTGGAAAATAGCATTCCTTTTAAAATGGTGATTACAGCAAGGCACACAGTAACAAATTTCTCATATAGGGCCCTTCCTGTCAGTTCAGGACTAATATAAGGACTATAGGGATAAGACAAAAGGCACTCCTTTGCCTGGATAGAGATGAGGCAAAAGTTGAAAGACTTGATGAATTGTCTCCTTCCTCTCACCAGCATGAAAAAACTCCGTACAAGGTAGCTATTTTGTGTAAAAAAACGGTCAGTGTGATACTGGATGATTTATTCAGTGTGCTGCCATTTTTGGAGCTAGTTACCCAGACTGTTAGGGTGGGGTACTTTATGCTCCCTCCTTTACACAATACCCAGACCAGCGGTGGGGTATATAGGGTAATATAAATGCCCTTCTTGAGCTCCATACCCAGACCAAGAAGGGTAGGGTACAATTAGAGCAGGACTGGCCCCACATAGTGTAGGAAGAGAAGTCTTTCTGTGTCATTGCATTGTGAGGACAAAAGGAAGAACTGAGCATTGGGGGCGGAGCAGGACCTATTTGTACCAGAGGAGGAGTTTTCAATTCCTCAAGTCTTTCAACTTTTGTCCCGCCTATCCAGGCAAAGGAGTTACCAAACTCCTTTTTTTGCACTGTATGATGGCTAAATAATTATAATAAGATATATATGGAAGAGTGTAAGAGTGGGTGCTAACAAGGTTTTCTAGGACCCATGTGTTTTTATCAGGCCTTGAATATATGCATCAGTTGGATCAGTGTTTATTTTAAAAAGGCTCCTTTCATATTCATGACCACTCATTCTTCAAGTATAGTCCCTTTTTACAATTAATTATTGTTTTGCCATTAGGTTTTATGCTTTACTCTATGTAGCAGGGCAATCAGAGAGCACTTTGGTGTATAATGAATTCTAGAAAAGTGTTTTCAGTGCCCTCAATAGTGTCACTGCTTTCTAATGATAAATATGCATCTGTAGATTAGCAGTTCTAGTGAGTCTAAGGTCTTAAAGGGGAACTAAAGCCTCAGAAAAACTTATGCTAAAAATGATGTTCCTTATTTATAGGGCTTATTGCAACAGCTCATAAGTACACCAGCCCAAAAGCAAGTGAATATTGATGCCTATAAAGTTGCCACTGGAGGTAGCCATCTTTTTTCTCTCCTTCCTTTGGCCAGCGGCCCTGCACATGCTCAGTCTGTACTTCTCAGGGACTGGGGAAAAATATTTTGATTTAAAAATAGTTACAACTGGTAAATAAATATAACTCTTAGCCCAGATCACTGCACTGTGGAATTTGAATTGTGCATAAGACAGCTGCAATTTCATATGATGTATTTAGCAGAAATTAACCATACCCCTCCCCCACACTGCAGAGCTTTGTTTACTAATGTGCTCTGAGACTGCACTATAGACTGCAATGGTTTTCAGTCCAGCTATGCAATGAGCTAATGTCCTATCACCCCTGCATTATACATATTAGTTTTAAAGGCATGGTTTTACCAGATCATCCTTTTATCAGTGAAAAACCTATAAAACATACATGTTGTATGGATAATTAGTCATTTATTTATCTTCATAAAACATGGTTATCTGCAGCTCCATCTCCACACTTAGGTAGTTACTCATCAAAGTGCATGTAAATGTATGAATTTGTGTCTATTCACCACTTCCACAACTCTGCAAATTCAGCAAACTTTATGATGTGGAGAATTCGCATAAAATTTGACATTTTATGACGGTCACAACCTTGCACACCATTTTGCATTAATTTGCGTATGCATGCACGTGACTTTTGACTATTTACAAAATGTTGGGTTGTGTCAAAGTAGCAAATTTAGCAAGGTGTATTGCTCCAAATTCAGCAAGCAAAGCGACACAAAGGACATGAATTTTTGCTACACCTGGAAATTCACACTTTCATGAATAAGTCTTTTTAATGTGCAGATCAGATCATTACTTTAACAAGATATAATTTACAAATGCATCCTGCGGGGCAATGAAAATGCAGCTATATGGCTTTAATTCAATACTAAGCCGCACCTGGTTAAAGGGATGATATGGTTAGCTTATTTCTTAGGAAGTTTCTTTCAAAGTGGTGAGATGAAACAGTTATTTAGATCTGTTAGGTGAACTCTGCAGTTTAGGATTCCTTGTTATCTCATTTCATATGTGTAAAGCCAGTATTCCACTTCAAAAAAGAGTGCAAGATTGTACTGGAAGCTATGCAGCCCAGGATAAGGTATATTTCATAAGTCTCTCGCTTTTAAAGGTAAATGTTATGTAACTGAACTGAATACCATGCAACTAAAGAGCTGTTTAAGTAACTCTATTCCTTTAATGCCAGTATTGCTAAAATCTCCATACTGCAAAGCTAGCTGATAATAAACTAGTTCATCTGTGCATTGCAGAACTGCAGAGAATCTAGTACAGTGTGTAATACTGTATTACAGTATTTTAATAATCAGCCCAGTTGTAATGAGGTTATTAAAAGTGTTTTCTTTGAAATAAATGGGACACGACCCTTAAATGCAGGAATAGTTTCTTCTGTTTCATTTAAAGATAATTCAATATTTCTTTATTCTTAATTTGACTTCAATGTCAGATTTAATTGATAACTATATATATATATGAGTTTATAGTCAGGTTATTTTGCATTAGTCCCTAATCAGGGCACACCTACAGGAGACAAAGCACATTGAGCATGTGCAGTGTCTACAGTACAGACAAACATGGAGCCGCCCAGCTGACAACTTCACAGCCATTTATCCTTTGTCTCATAGGGCTGTTGTACATTTGGGTATGTTCTACAGTTTTTTTGCATAAAGTTGCATAAATCCATAAGGTTTTGTAGCTGAAATAATTTTTAGGCTTTAGTTCCCCTTTAAGTGAACTCTCGTGTTATAGAACTATTTTTGTTCCAAGTGGCTAAGATACTGTCAAGGTTAATGGTGTCATTTGGCAGCGGATTATGGAGTTTGTTTACAGCCCATGTCAAACTATGGTTTTTAGCTGTGAAATAAAATTTCTAAAAGGAAAAAGCACATAATCTTGCATAATAAACACAGTTATAAAGCCAAAGGTTGAGAATATCTAGTTGGTGGCTACAAAGCTAAACAATGTAAATTTAATATTATATAGATTTAAGTTGCTAATTAATATTTAACATAAAGCTAGAAATATTAGTTGGTTTTTGCCTTTTCTGTAGTGTCTATGCTTAAATATCTTGACATAAAAATAGTCAAAAAGAGAATACTTAAGTGGTGATGCACAAATAATACTTTCAATTTTGTCTTTCAGGGAAATTTACACATCCTGAAGTTGTTCAGCTAGTTTCAGCCATCTACGATGAAAGAAACAACGCTATAGCAGCAAATGCCAATACCACACAGACTTAGTGGTTAAAATAAAGTTGAAAAAGAGTCGGAGAGTCGTGTTGAACCCTATGGGAAACACGATCAGAAAAAATCTAATGCAGATATCACTGTTACCAATAAAGATCCAAAATGGTTTTACTCACTTAGTACCACGAATAAATTAGCAGTGGAGTACTTATGGGGTGTACTCACAACCTTCTTAGGCTCCTAGTTGTCACTTCAGGATACTTGGTCCTTTTATCTTTTGGTCTTCTTTATAACAGACTGACTGTAGGGGATGAAGACTCCCTAAAGAAATAGACAATAGTGTAATAAGTCTAGAAATTTTAATACATTTTATTATTTTATTTATGTTTTAAAATTTCTAGACATATTACACTATTGTATGTACACCCCATAAATAAGTTCTCCACTGCTAATTTATTCATGGTGCTATGTGAGTAAAACCATTTTGGATCTTTATTGGTAACAGTGATATCTCCACTAGATTTTTTCTTATTGTCTTCCCCATAGGGTTCAGCGCGACTCTCCGACTCTTTTGCAATACAGTATGTTTAAATGAGATTTGTGGACTAGAGAGGGGGTAGCAGACCAAGGGGACTCTGAATCAACAAGTCTGTGTATTGTTACTATTATTGATTTTACTATCTAGCACCTTACACAGTGTAAGTGTTCATCTCCTCTTCCTTTAACTGGTTAACATAAAGTATTTATAGTTTTATGTAATTGATTCCAGTATCCTTTTAAATTTCCCCATAAAATCTTTATTCAAACAAATCTGCCGTCAGGAGTTTTTTTCATTCTACTGTATTTTTCCTGTAATCTTGTAATTCAGGACAACCATAATACACTTTAAGGCCACGGTCACACTGGCTGTTTTGTAACTGATCTGGAAAAATAGTATCCATTGTATCCTTTGGATAATCCACACATGCTATTTTGGTTTGCAGTGTAGACAATAAGAATTCTTATTAAATCCATCTCAGCTACAAAACAGCCTGTTTGGCCCTGGTCTAAGTCATTATGATACTGTAACCTCCTTCCCCCAAATGTGTCATATGCTGCTTTATAAAGTACCTTACTATCTGTTAACATCTTTACTTTAGGACTAAGATCCCCATAGGGCATAGACCTTAAATTGCTGCAGCCAAAACTGGTTGTAATGTTCTGACATTGAAGGAAAGCATTCAAAGTGATGGGTACTAGGTAACTGAAGGTGGGATCTTGATCCAGGGAATTTATTCTGATTGCCATATTTGGAGTCGGGAAGGAATGTTTTCCCTAATATGAGGATAATTGGCTCCTGCCTCATGGGTTTTTTGCCTTCCTCGGGATCAACATTGCAGATAAATAGGCTGAACTGGATTTCAGCCTCACAAACCATATTACTATGTTAGATATGGAATTGGAAATGTTGATGCCTGCAACTTGACACACAAAGCTGTTTTTGTACAGATTTTAATTATGTGTGCTACAATACCTGAAACAGAAATGGATTCACTTTTTCAGCAGTATATAGTGAAAACATGTAAGACTGTATAAAAGATCAGAATCATCTATCTGTGTGTAACAGCATAGGAAAAACTCTGCCTCAGTGTAACAGCACAGGCTCTCTCTGTTTAGTTTGATTCTGAAGAATATGTGCATCAGTATTCAGTAGAGCTCCCATATCTTTTTTTTCTTTAGTCATTATAAAGCAACGTAGATGTCCAGGTTGTCTATAGGTTTCTTTATTGCAGTAACAGAAACCTATACACTGCTTGAACTGCTTTATAAGTGAATACTACTGGGAGGGTGAACCAGCAAAATTTTATAATGCTGCAGTATACTTACATTTAATTTGGACTTTATTCTTCATTCACCTGTATCAGAAATTAGATGACGTGTCAACACATGCTAGGAGATCTAATACAAGAGCTGGTTGTCTATCCATTGCATTACAATTCCTAATATTTTGTTAGTTTGCAAAAAATGTGAATTTTTTTTAGCAGTACTATAAAATACATTCTGTCTAAAATGAAAAATATGCATAACTATTAATCACCTGTGCCATGATTAGGATATATGCTACAAACAATAATTACTAATACTCTTACAGTAATATTTTATTTTTAAATCTTATCATGCACAAGATCCGATGACCATTTAAAGTGACATAATTTGCTGTCAATACCTCCCCCCCAACTAATTTATTGAGACCTGGTAGAATTTGCCCAGCAAAGTACAGTAGCCTAAATATGTTTTCTCTAAGTTCTCTTGGGGACACAGGACCATGGGGTAAAGCTCCCTCCTACAGGAGGTAGAACACTAGAAAAAAAAGTTTGGACTCCTCCCCTAGGGCTTTACCCCTGACACAGTTTTACTAGTGTCCTTACTCCAGGAGGTAGAGAGCTGGACTCAGTCCAGCAGAAACTAATTACACAGAAGGAGAGAGAGTTTTTTCTTCAATCAGTTTTATTTATATTACTGACACCCGGGATTTAACAGGGGACAGATTCGTTCTAAGCCCTCCTACCGTTGATCCCCACCGCCAGGATATTTCCAGGGTCTCACCTTATAAGAAGTCTACTGCAGCCTTCTGGTGAGAGGTCCGTTTACAACACTGCCTGCGGATTTGTTTAACAGGATATACATTATTACCCTGTGAATGAATCAATTAATTGATCAAGACAACTAACCGTGAGTAACACACAGTGCATACCCGTGTGTCTTAATACAAAATCTACTGCCTGTCCCCTCCATCTCCTCCCCCCGCCTGCCACGCCGCATACATTCGCAGGTATTTTTGTATATTTCATGACTGCGACTGTTTTATGCACCTATTCTGTATGCTAACAGCGTTATTTTTATGCACTCTTTTTAGAGCATAGTCGCGACCGCTATTAATATCAATACCGCGACCGGTACAGTCGCAGCATCGCTTCTTATATAGCATGCGCTCTCCAGACACTTGTCACAGTCTCCATTTTAATCCACACATGTTGCGGAAGCCATTTTTGTTACATATCACTTTCTGGCACAAATATAATCCTGGCGCCGATTTCTGATGCTACTTCCGGTTTGTCTTTGTAGAGTCTCCTGACGTGAATATTAACTCAAGGGAAGGAAGATAGCGGCGGCCATTGTCCTCAGGCAGAAATCGGTAAGGGGATTCACAGGATTAGAGTAAACTCTTTGTCCCGGGGAGGAGGATAGTTTCACACTAACACTACTCGAGGGGAAGGCATTGTGGTATCTGATATAGTGACTACTAGCGCACTTATCATACAGAAGAATTGAGTACACTATGATATCTGGTATAGTGGCTACTACTTCCCCTGCGGGACTACTAGCTCACTTATCATACAGGAATATTGAGTATAGTGACTGTTACTCCCCATTGTGGGACAACAAGCTCACCTACCTCACAGGAATATCCTGTACATTGCACATTTTAATTGTCTTCACTATATACTATTTAAGATATTACTCCTTTAGTGACTTCTACACAGATGGCAAGTGATTCTAAAGCCTCTGAGTCTAGTCAACCCGCAGGTGAGCTAGTCCCCATCTGGGTTCAACAGCTCTCCCTGTCCCTGCAGGGGCTATCCAACTTACTTATCACTTGAAAAGATGTTGGTCAATTTTTCATACAATCACACAAAGTCCTCACGCAAACGACATATCCATGTCTAACATTGCGTCATCTGTCTCTATTGGGTATCCCTCTTCAGACAAAGAAGGAGCAATCCACTCTAATTCTGATGATGATGATGAGGAGGAGGATATAACTGGAGAAAAAGAATCCTTAGCCTCTCTTGACTCATCTGAGACTGTTCAAAGCCTCTCCAGAAAGTATTAAAGAGTTTAAAAGGGGTTTGGATGCTTTCCTTCAGTGTAATAACATTACAAGTTATGGGTACTGGAGGTAGTATCTTAATCCAGGGAATTTATTCTGATTGCCATATTGGAGTCAGGAAGTAATTTTTTTTCCCCTAATATGAGGATAATTGGTTCTTGCCTCATGGGGTTTTTTTTGCCTTCCTCTGGATCAACATTGCAGGAAAACAGGCTGAACTGGATGGACTTGAATCTTTTTTCAGCCTCCGGTATTACACATATCTAATCCTGAACAGGATACTGATCCTACCAAAAATATTTTTTAAGGGGCAATGCATAATCATTTCCCAAATTCTGATCAATTATATCAAATAGTTCTTACTTAAAGTGCACCTGTCAGGTTGAAACAACATTGTCGACACTGCAGGCATGTCGGATAGAAAGGCTGTAGGAGGAGGCGCGGATTACTTGATTGACAAGTAAGCGCCTCCTACCAGTCTTCCTCCCGCAATACGCACAAGCATATCTGACACG
>JAKJJM010105139.1:0-12367 GCA_021901965.1 Pipa carvalhoi
CCCCCCCCCCCCCCCCCCCCGCTACGCCACTGTATGATGGGGTGGAGGTATGGTAACATCATGTAAAATTATTAAGAAACTATACAGCAATAATAATATGTTTAACAAACTGGGATTGACTCAGTCCACAAGTTCTGTATTAAAAGGACACTGTCATCTAAATAGGTTTCATTGTTCATGTAAACAGTTTTGACTCTTGACTTACTGGTACTAATATAATTTCTCTGACTCACTCTCTGGTTGGGATTCTATTTCTGAGGCATGTCAGGGCCACCTCTTCCAAAAGTCCACTGACTACATAAAGGTGGCAGTTTTAGCACGCACAGTAGAGCTATCTAATACTTAATAATAATAGAAATAAGCAAATATAAATAACACACATTTGAAAGAAGTCACAGAAATTGGATTGGGTGCATATTGGTCAGTTATTCAACAGATGGCATTTTGCAACAGCGCACTCAATTAACCATTTGTTACACAGCTTAGTAACAAACCCAGATGCCATTTTAGTAACCGACCCAGATGCCAGTTACTCTACTTGCTCAGTATTCCACCCTGTTGTCTATCAAATAAAGTGTTCAGTGATCAGTATCCTATGCTTGCCAACAGTTTTAATGCACAATGGTAGGCAGTCTATCCAGATGCCCACCAGATATTTAAAACAGTAGAATAATTTGTGTGGAGGTGTCTGGAAATCTGTGGCTTCTAGACACTTATATCAGGGAAATTATGCTAACCATTGCTATTTCCTTTATATACACTATGTACAGTTGAGGGGATGTTAGCATTGTATTGTATTCCAGCAGTTTACTAATACTTCTGCGTACAGTATGTATAGTCATTTGGAAGGGATGGTTCTGCCCAAGTGGATGTGATGCCACCAGAGTTTCATCTGCCTATGCATGTTCTCTGGGCACTCTCACTAGCTCTTCACCTCAAAGTGCCAGGGTGGCAGCCAAAGCGCTTACAAAGAAATAAATGGAAGCCTGGTTGGTTTAAAGTACAAGTTTGACAGATGCACACTAGTAATGCACAGCGCTAGTTTATTACCACCGTGGCTGCTGGTGGATGCCAGAGGTTCACCCCCACCATGCAGTGGCCTGTAAGATTTTAGCTGTTATTGAGTAATATCACAATGATTACTAATAACCTTACATAGTTTTACAATTATTCAAAACTAAATGACATGATCATAATTTGTGGGTTTATAGGCAATTTATGTATCAGAACAGATTTACTGATACCTAAATGATTACAAAGGCTCTCTTTCTGTTTCTCTTTCAACTTTTCAACGGGATGTAAGCCATGAATGAAAATGTAACAAGTGCAGTAATTTCACTTTCACAGGAACTTACCCTTGACCAATTTTCTCAAACCTGGTGTATTTCTTTTTTGGATCTCCCACACTGACAATACTTCCTGCAGGAATAAAAGAAGATCTGAGCTAAAAGATCTAAACCCAAAATAGATATTAGAAAACTTACAAACAAAATGTGGGCACAAGGTCTGTTAGAGAAAACGTAAAGGGGAACTAAAATCTAAAAATTATTTCAGCTAGAAACGTTCAACCTTATGAAAAGAGACTGCAGAACATATCCAAATGTAGAGTAGCCCTATGAGACAAAGGATAAATGCCTGTGATTGTTGCCAGCTGGCTGGCTCCATATTTGCCTGTACTGTAGACACTGCACATGCTCAGGGAGCTTTGTCTCCGACTATAAAGTCATGATAAAGCTATCAATTAAATCTGACACTGATGTCAAATTAAGAATAAAAGAAATACTGAATTCTCTTCAAATCAAACAGAAGAAACAATTTCTGCATTTAAGGGTTGCCTGATTGAAACGCAAATACTTAATATCCTCAGTACAACTGGGCTGATTATTAAAATACTTTCATGCATATTACACACTGCACTGCAATGCACAGCTGAACTAATTTATTACCAGCTAACTTTGCAGTATGAATATTTTAGAGATATTGGTGTTAAAGGAATAAAATAGCCCTTTTAGTTGCATGGCAATCGGTCCAGTACAATGCATACCACATGCATTATACAGTTACCTTTAAAAGGGGGAGACTTGTGAAATACACCTTATCCTGGGGTGTATAGCTTCCAGTACAATCTTGCACTCTTGAAGTGGAAAACTGGCCTTACACAAATTAAATAAGGAATCCTAAACTGCAGATCAAGTTCACCTAATAGATCTAAATAACTGTTTCATTTCACCACTTTGAAAGATAATTCCTAAGAAATAAGTGAACCATATCATCCCTTTAACCAGGTGCGGCTCAGTACTGAAATAGAGCTGTGTAGCTGCATTTTCATTGCCCTGCAGGACGCATGTGAAAATTATATCTTGTTAAGATCTGATCTGCACATTAAAAAGGCTCATTCATGAAAGTATGAATTCCCAGGTGTAGTAAATTCATGTCCTTTGTGTGACTATGCTCCGACAAATGCAGATTTGCTACTCCTTATTTGCTAACCAGTGCTTCCCCCTTGGCAAGGAAGGGAAAAGCGACGGACACTATACAATGATTTGTCAGGCATAGTTTCTTTTAGTAATGACAAAATATGAATAGGCAGAATTGATTATAAGGATGAACACTGTCACCAGTTGATCACAATTTGATCATCACTATTGTCACCATATCACCTACATTGTAACAGGTGTTATTTACATCCCTATGCGACACTTTACTGCCATCAGCCCCCAGTCTGCCACTTTAAGCTGGTAGCAATCGAATGATAGTAATAAAAGTAATCATTGAATTTGGAGCAATACACCTTTCTGAATTTGCTACTTTGACACAGCTCAACATTTTGCAAGTAGGAAAAAAATCACATGCATGTGCAATGCAATGCAAAAAGGTGCATAAGCTTGTGACATCATAAGATGCGAAATTGGATTGAATTCTCCACATCATAGAGTTTGCTGAATTACACAAAGCTGTGTAAGTGGTGAATAGATTACATTTACACATCTACTTGACTGTTCACACTTTGATGACTAACCCCCTAAGTGTAGACATGGATCAGATTAATGCAGATAACCATGTTTTATGAAGATAAGTAAATTATTATTAAATTATCCATACAGCCTGCATGTTTCATAGGTTTTCACTGATAAAACCATATCTTTAAAACTAATCTGTATAAAATACATATAATGCAGGGCTGATAAGACATTAGCTCATTGTATAGCTTGACTGAAAACCATTGCAGTCTATAGTGCAGTCACAGAGCACAGTAGTAACAAGCTCTGCAGTGTGGGGGAGGGGTATGGTTAATGTCTGCTAAATACACTAAATAAACAGCAGCTGTCATACATACCTATCAAATTCCACAGTGCAGTGATCTGGGCTAAAACTTACATTTATTTAACAGTTGTAACACTATTTCTTAAGTAAAACTATTTTTTCCCTAGTCCCTTAGAAGTACAAACTGAGCATGTGCAGGGTCACTGGCCAAGGAAGAAGGGTTATATAGAGAATAAAGAGGTCTACCTCCAGTGGCAACTTTACAGGCATCAGTGTTCAATGCTGTTGGAGTGGTGCACTTATCAGCTGTTGTAATGTGCCTTATGTATAGGGCTTATCATTTTTACACATAGGGACTCATTGACAAAAGTCCGAATTCACTTCGCTACAATTCAAGTCGCATTGCCAAAATAGATGCGAATTTGCTTCTCAGGATTGGCTAAGTGGAGAATACACTTACCGAACAGGCGGGCAGAGTTGAACACTGTCGAATGCGTAGTGTGGTATAGTCAGTCGCATAGAAGTAGGATGAGAAGTTATGCAGAATGAGGTGAATTTGACAAAAGAAGAGCAGTGACGTCAGTCTCATCATATCCTACTAACTGTATCCTATGAATATTCTATTTCTATGTCACCTTGTCCCTAGGTCATGTCATCATTTAATTGCAATCACCATTGTTGCTTTTGAAGAAATAGTCACCTTACGCAACACTGGAAACCCTGCCATCAATCCCCCAATTTGCCATTCTGAAGTGGCAAAGTCAAACAGGTAAATTCGGAGCAGTTCTCCTAGTCGCATTTGCACCTTCAACACACTCCTCTACTTGATCAATAGTAGAAGTACCTGTGCGCACACACGCAAAAGATGCAAAGAACTCCATAAGCTCACAACTAGCGTAGTCACCCAAATTAGTCACATCATCTCCACTTTGCAGAGTTTAGTCAATAAGTGAAAATGGGGAAGTGGAGAATAGACGCAAATTCACAGCTCTATACGAATATTCAGACTTTTGTCAATGAAGCCCTAATTCTTTCTGAGGCTTATCTGAATCTTTAGTTGCCCTTTGACCTGCTGTTAACAGGGAATAGAGTTAATTTGCTATTTTTGAGAGACTTTCCCATAGTAACAAAAACTTTATTTACAGCATAAGCTAAAATAAAACAAAAAGAAACTGTACTTAGTTTCTCTAAGATCTCCTCATCAGTCATCTTGGATTTTTTCCGTTGCCGGTCAGTATTCCTGTACAAAGTGCTCGTGCTTGAGTTGGAATTTTCTGGCTGGGTTGTTACTGGTGAAGTGGAGGCTTCTTTAGCTGGTGCAGGTAAAGTAACTGGTTCAATAACCGACCGAGTGTAGATCTGGGAGGAATGAAGAAGAACTCAATAAACCCACATTATCTATCACTGAAGTAAACATAAGCTAAATTTAAAGGGAAATTATAGCTACAGCATACAACAGGGTTTAGTGTATTGGGAAACAAAGAAAAGTCACCAAAACACAAACTGGCATGTCGTATGTATGTGAAGTGCAGATTACTGTGTTTTATTTTGTTATGGGGTTTATGTACAAAATGGTGCAATGTGCAAAGTAGGTTTAAATTCTTAAATCTGTCACTAGAATAAGAACCACTTGTTAATTAAACTCCAGTGTGGTTACAGATGAGCACACAGGCATTTGGAAATGGTTAAAAACGTATAAATATATGTAGCTTGTAAAAATACATCAGCTAACTACAGTATTTTCCGGCATATAAGACGACCCCCAACTTTTCCAGTTAAAATATAGATTCTGGGATATACTCGCCATATAAGACTACCCCTCTATACCCCATACTGGGTATGGTATGCTATACTGCCCCACAACCCCCCTTCCACACTGTGCTGCCCCCACAACCTCCCTTCCACACTGTGCTGCTCCCACAACCCACTCCCACTGTGCTACAGCCACAACCCCCTACCACTGTATTCTGCTCCCTCCTTCCTACCCTCTGCAGGAGGGGGAGGGCACTATCTGGGGGCTCAGCCCCGTCCTTTTCCCTGCCCCTACCTACCTCTTCCCCGGCCCAGCTCCGTCTGCTGTGGCACTTAGCGCTACAGCGTTCCTCTCTCCATCATTGCTTCAACTTCCTGTTTATCACAGGAAGTTACATCATTGCTGGGGGTCGGGGGAGGGAAAGAGGAGCGCTGTAGCGCTAAGTGCTACAGCAGACTGAGCTAGGCCAGGGAAGAGGTAGGTAGGGGCAGGGAAAAGGAGGGGGGTGAGCACCCAGATAGTGCCCCCCTCCTGCAGCGCCCTACGCGGCCGCCTACCCCTAGTCCCGACCCTGGCAGCACCTGGTGTATAAGACGACCTCCAACTTTTGAGAAGATTTTCCAGGGTTAAAATGTTGTCTTATATGCCAGAAAATACGGTATGTATTTCCTAGACTTTTTTTTAAACATTTTGTTATCATTGCAGATTAAGCACACAAAATTTGTGTGAAATGAATCTAAATAAAACTCATGCCACTGTAAGAAATAAGAAATGCACCGCACCTTATGTACGTTTGTATTATTTCAATCTTTCAGGTAGTCACATGTGTGAAATGAATGCCCATTTACATGCACTCTATCGCATGTGAAGAACTGAAGTTATTAGAAATATGCTGTTTTGATCTGGTTAATGGAAACAGCTTTCATTTGCCCTGGTAACTTTATTGTCAATAAGAAGCAGTGCTGGATGTACCTATAAGCACGAGCCACTAAGCTTTAGTTAGTTAAATTCTAACTAAAAGGTATTTTTAATACTCAAATGTTTAACCTGACATGAGCCACACTAAGTGGGTGTGGCCTAGGGTGTCAAGCATTCTGTGTCTATAAGCTCCTGAGATGTAAATCTGCCATTGGTCATGAGCATCTTTATGTATTGCTGATGAAGTATTAAATTGTTAATTTGTTTCTTTAAAAAGTTCTTATTTCATTCTCGCATTCCGAAATCTTTGAAAAGGATATATGTCTAAATACTGTATTGACACTTCCTGTTCCCTATACCAAACTGTCTCCATGGTAATGAAATGTGATTCACATGTAATATAGCTGCAGAAAAAGAAAATGTGACCTGGTCCCTGGAATCAAGAGTGCCCCAAACCTTGTGATACTTACACCTTCCCAGGGCTGCTTTACTTACCTTTACATTGAACATTCTACATTGTTTCAAAAATGAATTCTAAAGAATCCTAAACATAGAACCTTGTTAAGTGACACACCTGCTCTAAAATGTTAAAATTAAACCTAGACAAGGAATTGACCGATAACAACAAAATAACTTGACTAATAACTAATAAATTAACTACCTGAGTTATGTAACGTGTTATGCACTAAGTAGTAGATATTATATGCATAATAACTCACCGATTTTGTATGCTCAGGACGAGGGGCGATAACAGGTGGAGGTTCATTGTCATCTTCCTCTTCTTCCTCTTCTTCATCCTCCTCCTCTGAAACTGGAGGTGCCAAGGGAGGCTCAGATGCAGTCTTTGCATTCTGGAGTAAATGACAAGTGGATAAAGATGCACTGAGCAAACACTGTGATAAAAATATTTCTAACCTCTTTATTTCCAGCTGTTTGCAAATTACATATTACGGCCCTGCTACCGGGCCCCCTACTGTTTAATTGCTCTTGGCACTTCCATAGAAGTGAAAATTTGAAGAACTCAATTCAACTTACAACATCTTTTGAAATGTATATGTTAGCAAAGACACACACTTTTTACTAATTCAGGGTTTTTAATGCCACCTTCCTCAAACCCTTGCAGGGCAATTGCGTACACTAGCTAGTTTCTATTATATCTTTTTTGCTTTCCTCAATGCCTGGATCCACCCTGGGTTCTCTTACTGCTTGACGTTGAATGGGTTAAGTTTGTGTAATCAGGATGGAATCTGCAGGTTGCACTATATATAAACCCACCAGTTCTTCTCAGGCAGAAAACTTAAAGAATCAGCTAGAAGTACCAGCCATGTGGTTCAAGTTGATTCAAATGAGTTTTCATTTTCTTCCAGTACCAAGGAAAAATGTAGAACCTTTTTAGAAAGGAGTTTATAATACAGCTTTACACTAATAACAATTATTAGGCAAACTTGCATCTGATTGGAGTTTGGAATCTGCATATTAAGTCAGCTATGAGTATACTGCTCATTCTAATCAGAGAAATAGTGAATAAATGAATTCCTGGCACATTCAGTGCACACTCCCATGGGAGCTAGCCAAGGTAGGCTCCAGTCAACCTAAAAAAAAATTAAAAAAATCACAGAATAAAAAAAACATGACTTATATGGGTGTACAAAGGTGTACCTGATGAAATGTCATGGTTTTTTTATTCGGGGAAAAAACATGAGGTCACTCCCTTAATGACAGGCAGTGAGCAGCCTAAGGCGTTGTTTTATTCAATCAGAGGAGTAGGTCATAAGCAATAACCCATCCTTTAAATTGTAGGCTGTTATATAAGGTTGTGTAAAAGGCATGTTTTACAAACAATTGAAACCTCCAGCAATACAGTGAATTAAATGACACACAGAGGTAATGCAACAAAGTACAGAGGTAATGCAACATATATTTAAGGCGCATGCGTGCAAGCAGCAGACCCATTTTCATTGTATTCCTATCTTTTAAGGGATATTTCTCATGTTCAGTGGTTTCTAGATTATCTGACACATCCACAGAGCTTCTTTTTTATATTTGTACAGTAGAGAAGTATCATCCTTTGTGGTTTACATGGCAGAGACACAATGCTCTACTATTTACTGAGATGCGTCACAGTGTCACAATGGACAACAGTTATTTCAGTCTAAAACAACATTGTATCATAAGTGGAAATACGTATGCACAGTAATGACAATGAGCGACACCAGCAGCTTCTCTGTAGGGCCAACAAGGGTTTTACAAAGATGCTAAGGATGGACTGAGGCAAAAAGGAAAACTTACAAATTCTGAACCAACATGACACACAACTATACAGGAAACTTACCAGCGAGTGGGCAGCTATGTATCCATGTGCGCTTTTATCTGAAAGAGGAGATGGAACATTACTAGATAGAGAAGTGGTAAAAGTCTCAGGCAGATTACACAAATCCCCCATAATAATCAAAAGGATTTCACAAACAGT
The DNA here is from genome assembly GCA_021901965.1 of Pipa carvalhoi. Classification (NCBI taxonomy): domain Eukaryota; kingdom Metazoa; phylum Chordata; class Amphibia; order Anura; family Pipidae; genus Pipa; species Pipa carvalhoi. Next base: position 8,406 of record JAKJJM010105139.1, read on the forward strand.
AGAACTATTATCTCAATGTACAGCTGAGTTTCTCTACTGTTCAGCTACAAAGACATAATGTATCACTGTATTGTATGGACTTTCTGTACCATTCAGCTACAGTGAAATATTGTATCACTGCATTACACTGTTTCTCAAGGTTTTATACCTCATTTAGCAAAACGGCTTGCCATGGACTCACACACTTTTAACAAACTGTGTGCCTGACAAATATTTGATACTTTGTCAATTTTAAATAAATCTACTTTTCATATAGTTGAAGACGTACTTCCTACCTTGCCTTTGGAAAAAAGTACTAAGCAATTTCTTAGATATTTCTTGGCGTTAAAAATAATGGTCTTGAGCCTTTTATAGTACCAAGTGTCTGAATTGGGTGAACCTTGTAAATACTGGTGAAAAGGTCAAGATAATCTAAAAATGTTTGGTCATGCGTTGTACCATGAATGCCCATGATACACCTGGATTTCCAAAAACAAGTCAGGGTTGAGCAGAAATTAATATAACCAGATTATTATTCTGGCCAACCAACTACCTCATCATATGTACCGTGAGAGGAGATATATGAGATAGCCAACTACTGTGCTTATTTGCCCTTAAGATGCACTAGTTGTCTCAAGAGCCAACCATAAATATCTACTTAACTTAGCTCTCCACATGGATGACCTACATAAATTCAGAGAAACTTGTTTGGTTATCACCAAGAACCCATAAACCCATGTATATCCGGTTTTACTAAATTAACCTTGATCTGTGTCTTTATATGTGCCTTGTTTCCTTAAAAAAGGTTTGCAATTAATTATACCACCTGTCAACTAAGCAACCCACCAACAACAGCTTACTTTGCTTGGACTGGATGAAAATGATGAAAGCACAATGCAGAGTGCTCTGTTCTGAATGTGCCTCAATAAGGAATATAATTGACAAATACATATTGTAGCACCGTTGATGTATGAGATTAGCATAATGATAATTATGGGTGCAATAATCAGCTGACAACCATAATAAGGTAGAAGGAGAAAGTAAGACTGTACAGAGTACAGAGACAGCAGAGTAATATTTTAACTTATACATTAAAAGTCCCATTACAAGCTTAATGACTAATGGACATGATTAGTATAAAGCTTTATTGCTTGGATACTAACACTGACTATGAGTAGAGACCAAGGCAACATTTCTCTGAGTCTAATGTTAAATAAAAATAATTTGACAGTCTTTGGAAACTAATCAGCATAGGTTTGATAAAGTCCATTTTATCATATATATAATAAAATCATCACTATATTTAAATTAACCTTCCTGACATGTCTAATCAATTGGTAAATCAACAATTCGTTTTTGCAAGTAAACATTCCTGATCATTGGTTTACTAATAAACATAATGACTTTAAATGTGTGTAAATACGATTATCACAGACATTAACTGAGACGATGGCAGTGAAAACACATAATCAGTAGTATATACATAGTATCACTTACCTCCAGATGTAAAGCTCATATACTTCTGGTTGTTCACTGTCTCTTTGGAATCATAGAATTTGAGAACATCTAAAACTGCCTGAGGATTCTTTTTCTGCTCCAGTTTGGTGATATTTGAGGTTTGGAGTAGTCGAGCCCATTGCTCTGGTATTCCCTGCATAAGATAATCACAAAACAAACAAGAAAAAGAAAAAAAAAATTGTGATGTTTCATACTATCTTATTCTGCTTGTATATGCTCTAGGGAAAGGCTGGACTGAAACCCCTTAACTTTGGTATGAGGAGTAATAAGATGTAACCATTCTTTATATAAAAACCCAGAGCTAAAACCAGGATTCTAGATGGGAAAAAAAAAAAAAAAAGAAAAAAAAAATATATAGAATGATCATGAGAGAGAAAGGGTGGATGAAATCTGTCCCAAAATCAACTGTAATCTTAAATGGATCCATGAGGTAACAGAAGTATAAACCAGGAATGTTCAAATTAAGTTTTTTTGAAGGCACAAAAATGCCACAATTCACAATATTATTGGTAGACTATAGCTTTGTTTATCATCTTATGGTTAAGATTACGGTAATAGCAAAATGTATTTAAAAATCTGTTCTTTTCCTATTTGCCCTTAAAGTAATAAAAACGGTATGCACTAGCATTGTCTATATCTACATTAAATGAACAACCTAGTGAAAAACAGATGTGTATTTTTTTTCAGGGGGGGTGGGGAACAAGTTAAACATAAACTAATCAGTATTCTAAGTACGCTTTATCTAGATAAGTGGGTATCCATGGCGAGCAAAACATCAATATCCTAAACACATAATCTAACTGAATTTTTTTTTTAGATTTGTGTCTGGGGAGAGCTTCAGGAAAGGATAATATCTATATAAGTTAATATTATCTGAACTTTTAATGTACTCTCTGGGTTGTATGAGCCACACAGAAGATTGACCATAAACCCTGCGTGTGTTTCTCATTATCTGAACAGCCGATTGTTCCAGGATTAAAGATGCTTGTGGACACAATGTTGGCACACCCTGCAATTTTGAAAAGTTGATACTTTACAGGTGTTTGTGTAAAAAAGGTGATATATATATTTATATTTATACATATATGCTTATGTTTAAAAAAATATATAAATATAGAATATTAAAAACATCTTCAGTCTATTTTTTTAAATGGACTGTAAACCTAAAGTACTAAAGTTAAATTATACAAAAGAGCCACTGATAACATTCACCAATATATGTAAACATTCCCATACTAGTAGGTAATTTTATATAATAAATTTATTATAGTAGAGTGGGGGAAAAAACAAACAGGCAAATGGTAAATCAATAAATGCAAAAAGTTTCTATGAAGGATTTACTCTTTGAGAGATTCCAAAATAACTACCCTTAGTTGCAGAAGAATGCACCTGGGACTTGTGTTGGGATCACTCATGTAATAAACCCTTCAACTTTTTGAATTTTTAGGCTAATTTTAGTAAGATCTGAATGGTCTCTGGCTATTCTGCAGGAGCTGTACCAAACACCCAACTGATTTTAACAGACATTGACTTCTATTGCACCAGTGTGCTGGAGATTACTACTTATTCTGGACTGCACAGAACAGAAGATATTGCACATTATATATACATTTGCTATGCCGCTGAATGTAACTTACTGATTCCCTATAAAGGTGGGTGTAAATCGGTAGATTTGGCTAGAGACAGTAATGTGCAATAGGTTTACATCCCTTCAGGATTAACACAAACCTATTTTTGAGCACACAGGGAACATGGCTCTATATTGATCTTTAAAAACACTTTGTACTCTACAGACACGTCTTTGGTTTTGTTAGGTTACATATTTTATATATGTGTAAAATGGGATTTTTTTTTTATATCTGTATATGTAATCCAGTGCTTACAAAATTTTCTTCAACAGAAGCTGAATTAAAAAAAAAATGAAGCCATGCAGTTTGTAAAAGAAAAAAAGCCTGCAGATTCCCTCAAAAGTAAAGGTAGGCGCTAAGAAAATGCTAATGAGATGTAGTAAACTGCATTAGTGCCAAAAATCACTGGAGCAAACATTATGTGGGTATTGCATATATGGTAAAAATGAAGCAAATAGAGGCATCAGTGACCCAAACTCTAAAGTGTTCCATGGGCTGTATATACTGTATCTTCCTGTTAACCTACTAACTGATATTTGGGAAAAATGATTCAATGCTGTTACTTGTAAACCATTAGCATGCCGAGCAGTCTTCATTACCATAGCCCCAGCTATTACTGTGGTATCAAAGTAACTAAAGTATCTCTGGATGTGTGTGCCACACTATATAAGGCCCAGGAACTGCGCAGCTTTTACAATTACACAAAACTATGCAAGAAGACATCTTAAATGAAGGATTAACTTAACAACAACACATGTGCTTCCCTTTTTTATTTAAATTGCATATATATATATATATATATATATATATATATATATATATATATATATATACACA
>JAKJJM010105158.1:0-15111 GCA_021901965.1 Pipa carvalhoi
TTTTTTTTTTTTGACAATCTGCAATAAATGGAATTTTTTCCCTTTAACACTGTTAGTGAACAATCATTTGCCTTTGCATGTAAGCAGTTGGACATACAAAGGCTTGCTGGTGTGAAGCCTTTCCCTTAGATTTCATCCATTGGGGAAAACTGGAACAGGATAGAAACAAACAATGATTAATAGCTGAGTGAGTGAACACAAGCTGAAAACCTCGAATGATACTGCAGATACTAATGAACTTTTTTCATCTATTAACATCAAACAAAAGTAGTTTTTTATTGAATTTCTTTGCAAAGATTCCTCCTACTCTTTTGTGCAGAGTTCTCTCCCTTGGGGTTACTGTGATGCTTGTGTGCAGCAATCAGGAGGTTGTCTATGGTTTTCTGCTTGTTTTTGACTAGTCAGCCCAAACTGTACATTTTAAAAAAAATACACTTTAATTGTAAAGATATGGAATTAAAAACAGCAAAACAAAATATCTGATGACTGGACCTGCCACGTCCCTTTACCCATTAACCACTTCCAAACCGATCAAAATACAAAGCATGGGCCTTATACCAACCTTGCTGCTTCTTTTATAGTAAATTCAATAAAAGTTTTCTGTAGTTCTGATGGCCCTTGCACTTCCTCCAGTAGAGAGAAAATTTTCTCATAATCTGAAAAATATCAAAAATGAATACTCCTGATTTTAACTAAACTTTAAAACACTTTATTTTGATGGAATAATTCCACAAAGCACATACAGAAAACATACATTTAAAAAAAAAAAAGATAATAAAAAGGACACTCCATATTTGACAGAGGTTTACTTTAGAAGTTATCACTCAGTTAAATGAAAATATCTCACATACATACTTGCATACAGGGGCACAACTACACCTGTGCAGTCAGGTTGCACAGACTCCTAGTGAGCCAGCAAGTCCCTTTTCATAAACTAACTTAATTTATTGAGGGCCTGAGGAGCAGCTGTAGCCTACTAGTGACAACCCTCCTGCCAAAAAAAAGAAGACTTTGCAGCTGGAGCAAAAGTACAAAACATCAATGGGGTTACAGGGGTCCAAGTAATATGCTGCACAGTAAAAATCAAGAAGAGTACAGTGTTGGACTAGCCTGCTGGTACACTGGGAAAATTTCCAGTGGGCCCACTTGGCAGGCTGACTCAGCAAGCCAGCTCGACAGTACTGCTATCCTCCCTCACCCTGTGTGTTGTCACATGACATTATCCTGCAAAAGGGGGGGGGGGGGGCAGCTTCTCAGAGGGCCTGCTTGACCGCAGTCCAATTCTAGAAGAGTATTAAGAATATATTGTAAATTTTGCTTGCCTAAATTACATCAAGATTTTCTTTTGGTTCTGCTTTCCTAATCCCATACTGAATTTTACTCCCTGGCCAGTTCATTATCTTTATACCCACCAGCCAAACTCAATTTGGCATAATACTATCTAGGCTTAAAATGTGTTGAAGGGACTGAAACAAAAAGCTAATCTTGCAAATGCCCCCTCTCTGAATGACTAGGGATGCCACTGTCTACATACACGAGTCTGTGCTTAAAACTTTCTATAAAATTAAAGTTCAAAAAGGAAGCACAATGCAAGCTTGTCATGTTGCACAGCTATGCTACACAGTATCATTAACTTGAGGCCCTAATCCAGAAAAGGCAACTGAAAGCATAAAAATCATCCAAAGATACTTTCAGCTTCTATTGGCAACTCACAGGAAGTTCCCCTCTATAGGTCTGTATGACAAAAGGGGGCATATTTATTATATGGTAATAATAACAAACTGAATGCTATTTTCCATCAAGACTCAGATTTCGACTCTAAAATTCTCTTCCAACAGAAGCTTGCATTCATTTTGGAGATTCAGACCTTTGTTAAGGTGCTCTTCAGGTCTGCCCCTCCTTTTTGCCATTCCAGTCCAGAATTCTCCTTATGAACCTCTGAGATCATTGATCTTTCGTTTCTATGAAGATGGCTTTTTTTTGTCTCTTATCAGGAGAGTTTCTAAGCTGGTGGCTCTCTTATTTCATCCTCCACAAGGATAAGGCAGTGTTATGGATGAGTTTGTCTTTTCAACTAAAAGTGGTATTCTCTTTCCACATTAATCAGGCGACTGTCCTTCTGTCCTAGCCCAACTTCAGAGACAAAGAAGCATCTTCCCTCTCTGGATGTAATCAGAGTTCTTAGGATTTACTTGTCCAGGGTTTCAGAGATGCGCAAAGCAAAGTCGATTCTTCATAATCTTGCCAATCCAAAGAAGGGTCAGGCTGCTTCCCCTCACACCATTGCATGCTGGATCCCTTAAACATTTCACAAGCATACAGGACCTCTGCAGAGACAGTACCATCAGGGATCCTGGCTCACTCCACCAGAAGGGTCAGTGCATTGCTGGCAGACATGCAGCTTTTGTCCTGCAACTTTATCCTCAGTTCATACGTGTACCAAATTTTATGGTTTTGACACCTTCGCTTCTGCTCATTTATCTAGTAGCCATAACTTGTAATATTCCTACACTTAAGGAAGGCAGCCAGACCCCTACTGAACTCTTTTATTGAATTAACCAGGACAACTTCCACAGACACAGAGTTCCATAGTTCCACTGCTCTTACAGTAAAGAACCCCCTTCTATGCTGGTGAAGAAACTTTCTTTCCTCTAGACCAGTGGTTCTCAACCTATGGGTCGGGACCCCATCGGGGGTCGAATGAAGATTTGCTAGGGGTCGCCTAAGACTATCAAAAATATAGGGTTTGAATGGGGTCGCCCAATAATAATTAATGAATGGGGGTCGCCAAATCACGGGGAATTGTATTAAAGGGTCGCGGCAACAAAAAGGTTGAGAACCACTGCTCTAGACACAGCGGATGCCCCCTTGTTATACTTACAGTTCTTGGCATCATTATGTCACTATCATGTGACACATTGACAATAGTCCTAAACTAGTGGTTTAGGATTACTAACACTGGTGCCCAAAACTGCACTGAATATTACATGTGAGGCAACTGTGCAAGAAGCAGATATACTTTGGCAAATTAGCAATTTAAGTGTATGGGGCTGATACTAATGCAGTTTGATGCCAAGGAATGATGTGGCAGTGGGCTTCGGCATCTAAACACATAACCCAGCTTTATGATTAGGGTACTGGATTCATCCACTTATATAGTTCTGTGAAATATATACACATACTAACTGAATGGAAAGTCTTCCAACTGCTAGGAATTTAAGAAGTTATTAAGACATAACACAACATAGACTAAATAAGGCAGGAGTAGTTAGGTCTAGAAGGGTGCAGAATAATGTAGCACTAAGCAAGATTGTTCAGTGCTACAAATTCATATTCTGCCTGATGACGATTTTACGTAGTGCACACAAGCTTTAGTCCTACAGTCCATATTCCATTATCTGACGCATCACTACAGTTTATAAACAGATTTGCAGGTCCTGTCAATAACAGGAAATAAAACAAGAAGTAAAAGCCAGTTTAGGAAGAATGGCATGCTGGGTCATTTGCAAAGCTGCAAGATCCATATATTTTATTTCAAGAAACCTGTTATTAAATTGTCCTTTTTAATTGTGACAAAGTAAACAATATATAGACAGACAGAAATAGACAGATCACGTAGGCATATGTATGCAGTCATCAACAAAACACAACCCATGTTCTACAACCGTCATCCTGTCTGCTGGTCACATTTCTTAACATGCAAACCAAAAGCAATAGCTTCACCAGAATAAACTCACTCTGTATATGAAGATCCCATACAGATATCCACTTATACTGTTAGCTTCTATTATGAGTATTTTTACACCTACCTACCTAGGCACTCTGTTTAACAGTGCTACACCGCCATCATCACTACCCCTCTCTGTTAACACATTAGGAGATGATAGGTGGCAATTGAGGAAACCTTCTGCAGGAACAACAAGTGACAGATATCACAGATATAAGGGACCGGATCGGTACTGCCCAGGTTTATCATATCACATGGCCAGTGAGGCCAGGGATTTTTAATATAGCGTTATAAAGAACTGAAAATAAAAGTGAAATGATAAGCACTAATGTGTAATGTGTGTTGCCAGCCACAAGATGGTGATGCACTTCCTGTGCATCACCACCATGCGGGTCTGTACCAAGGGACCCACAGCACTTCAGCGCACTTGTATAATTTAGTTTGTGTTTATTTTTACAAAGGGTGTGGTCATTTAGTGGATGTGGCCTAAGATGACAAATATTCTGTGGCTATAAGCTCCTGAACTGTAAATCCAAAACTGATTAGGCAACTCACAATAAAAAAAATATTGATTGTTTCTAGGGTCTACTTACTTCTTCCTGGTTTACGCACTTCCTTCATGACTTTAATTTTAATGTCTGCATTTGTTCCATCAATTATACTTTGCATTTCCTTTACAGAGTTTGGTATGCAGCCTCCCAAAATGCATTCTTGAACTTCTCCAGAATCTTCATCTGACACATAGTTTTCAGAAGGTCCTTTTACAGGTGCATGATTACCTGTTTTTAGCTCTAAACGTTCATCACTAAAACAATTTGGTTCATCAGTTACAGAATCAATGTCATTAGAGAGCACATCTTCATCTACAAGAGCAGTAGAAACAATTAAAGGTGAAAATCCATCTATCTGCTTTTCCACCAACTGACCATTATTATCTGGCCTCTCTCCATTGCCTTCAGACGCTAGCAAGTTATTAACATCTAGAAAGAACAAGACAGAAACTTACTGAAGCTTGCCTTAGAAATCAGATTAATGCAATCCAGTGGACACAACTGATTAAGCAAGTTGGGGAAAAAGACAGGGTTTTCATAAAAATAGAGACTGAAATACAGGCAAAATGTATCAGATTTTAAATATATATATCTAAAAAAAAAAAAAATAAAAATTCAGCAACCATCATGTACATCCTTTGTTTATTAAAATACAGCTGTAAAATCTTTACCCTTACCCAGGTTTGTTAGAAACAATGAGAATTAAACAATTATGCATTAAACTTTGTTTTCAACCAGTATTAATGTTTAACTAATTGAAAACACACACCTATACAAAGAACAACCTTAACAATTTTAAGTGGTTACCAAGTGTTATCTTGGTGGCTAACCTTTATGAACAGGGATAGGCTTGATCAAATTAGGTGGGGGAGCAGAACTTCCAGGAACTGCAGGGGGTCCCTTCCCTCCTACATGATTGGTAATAATAGGTGGCGTCTGTGGCCTTCGTAGCAAAAGTGGAGACATGCTGCGCCTTCTCTTAAGGGATGCAGGTGTGTTTGCTTCTCCTGGACGCTTGACTTTATTCTGAGGTCCAGCAACAAACTCATCTGCTTCATCAATCATCATACCCTAAGGGAAAGGAGAACGTAAGTTAGATTTCTTAAGGTCACTAGGTGATTCCAGCAGATATGGCAAACAGTAAGGGCCACTTTAAACCTACTTTTAATATTAATTTAAGGATCAAAAATTAGCGCTATGGGACATATGTAATCTATAAGTTGGAAAACAAATACTAGACAAAAACGTTCAGTGTAAGAAACAAGGCCAACAAACTATAATGCATAATGTATGAAGCATAGCTTGACTATGGTTGTAGAAGGGTGGCTTTGTACTTTATACATGAGTATAGGTAACCTAAACCTCCATAATAATTGTCCTTGGAAAGAATTACTTATGTGAAATACTTATTTTATAACTCAATATTGTATTTGTTTACCTTCTTGTCCTGCTTAAAAGGATTTCCAAAGGTATGTAGTCTTTTCGGCTGATCTGGATCAATTTCACGAAGGGGAGAAGGCATAGATTTTAAGTATTCTTGGTAATTGCCCATCTGGGCTACAGGAACACTGTGAAGGCAATCTGTATATATGGAGAAAGTAAAAAGACATTAAACAGAATATGCACTTTTTATATGATCATGTTTGCAAAAAACAGTATAGCAACACGAGGGAAGGTTTTATTCAGTGGGGAAATTGCTCAGCCAGGTTATTAAATGCTGTTGCTGGGCAAAAACTCAGTATCCGAAGCCAGCTTCCATATTGGAATATTATACAATAAAAATGTAAAAGTTTTCTAATTACCTTCATCCTGTCCAACTATAAGTTTATGGGTTTTCAGTAAGTTGGTCCTCATCCTAGTCAACTGGTCAAGTAGGTTTCGACGTGGTATGTCATAGGCATTTCGGTAGGTTTGGGGTTTCAGATCCTAGTATCATATGTAGAGACAAAAAATGGTAAATTGTAAGCCAGCCTCTACTCACTGAATATGAATACTCAAATATAATTAAAAGAAGGCTAAAGCTTTGCTGAGATTGGGATCATAAATACTTGTTTACTTGGTACTGTTTGAACAGCAATACAAAGCTGAACAACTTGTTAAAAGTGTGTCACATAGCATCACTTTCCATCTTATTGCTACAAGAATAGGCATGTGAGCATGTGTGATGACAGTCAGCCTTAAAGCTTTAGGCTGCCTTTAATCAAATAAGCTACATTTGTGCCCATTATCAACTACAGGCCTTCAATCATCAGTTCTTGTTGTGTTTAAAAAGAAAAAAATGAGGGTAAATTATGCAGTTACAGCACTCCTTTTTTATAACAATATGTTATACTACAACATTTTTTAAACAGCAAAAATGATAAAATATCTTCTTTTTTTTTTTTTTAAAGGATGCCCCTGTATCTGCTGCAGACACCTACCTTACTTAAAAGTCCAACTTGAAAGCCAGGAAATTCTTTAACATTTATTTCTGACAATCTGACAGGTGATTCATTGCAAAACCCCTGTAGCAACTGTTTAAAGTCTCTGTTATGAACAAAAGAAAGCCTTGTGGAGTTATTTTTTACTTTAATCCCTGTCTCTTGTGGGGCTTTTTTTCCAATGGATGCAATTATTCTTTCAGATTCTATTTTTGTCTGAAACAAACAAAGAAAGTTAAGTAAGTCACTATGAAAAACTGACACTAGTGAGTTAGGGTACATAGTATCTAGAAAGTGCCATCATATGTTTTCTTCATTAGACTTGATCCATAAATTTTTCTAAAAAGGAAGAAAATTTTGCGATTTATTAAAAAATACATTTTTCATAAATTACCTGTTGGCTGAGCTTTTTCAGATACGAAATTACACTATAACTGAGACCACAATCTAAATTTTCTGATATCAAATTTGGTGCACCCATCATTCGTAATGCTTTCTTCAGTGGCTGTAAAAAGAATCCAAGGAATGTTTTAGACAGAGACACAGACAACATGAATACCTGCCACTGATTTGTTAATTAAAATAAAATAGTGATGTGTACTTTAAGTCAAAAATAGAAATAAGTTGATGGAAATTTTGAGTCAGAGACAAAACTTCAAGCAATATCAGTGTGAAATTTTGTGTTTAGTAAAGTTTATGTAAAATGTACCCCCTTTTAAAATGTTCATAGAAACATCTCTCTAATGTATTTTAATTCCTTTTATTTTTTAAGTTATGGTAACAAAACGCAGTAACCCTATCTGTTGATTTGATAGGCTATCTCAGTGCAGCACTGAATGTAATCAGAGAAAAGAACTGGGTACTACAGCAATCACCTACCTATTCATGGCAGAAAGTACTTTGAAGATATAACACATCTATTATGCCCAGTGCTTCTTTTTGTGGGGCTACACGCCGTTAAATATTTTATTACAAAAAAAACACTGATTATGCCAATATAACATATTAATGGTTCTGTTTTGACCCATTATATTCTCACAGAAGAATATTGTATTGGTTACTACTATCCTTATAAATTATAATTATTTTCCTTTGATGCTTGGTTAGTGCTCTGATGTCATGTTTAACCTTTGAACACTTAGATTTCTTATGTATCTTGTTTCAGGTACTATTTGCAAACATTTGTGCTATCTGCTACATCTGCACTTTGCAAAAGTTATCAATTGCGTCACAGCTCAGCAGACATTAATTCCAGTTTACAGTCTTAGGCACCGTATGGTTTTGTAGGAAATTGCATGAGCTACCTTTCATCCAGTACATGCCAAGCAACTGTCTAACATAATGGTGCTTTCTTTGAATACTCATATAGACTTTATCCTACTTCACTCAGGATTCAATCAGAGAAAGTTCTCAAAGGAATCCTTACGATTTCTGTCTAGAGGATACCTGCAGATGAACATGAGTAGAATCCAACACCAAAGGAACATGCTTCATGGGAATGTTTAGGTTATATTTCTAGGAAGCTGTAACCTGACAGATACTTCTAGGACACAGTAAATTTCTAATAAATAATAATGAAAACAATTACATTGTACCTGCAATAACTACATACCATTAAAAAGTAAGGTGGCATTGTTTTCAAGTAATTTTCAAATGTCTGACGCCATTTCAGTGTTGGTTTTAGCTTGTGTACCTTGAACAAGTCATCTACAGGAGGGAAAATACACAGGGTGTAAATGAGGTAATTTTACACAAGATTAAATAACAGGTCATTGTGATGTTTTTTGGCTTTCTAGCACATATTGTTCACCATGCATTCTAAACAGGCACTGACACTAAAATTAACATTTATTTAAAATGTTATGTATATACTATATATAAAAAAACAAATGTTTATGGAGTTTGTTTAATGTTCATTTATACTTCCCCAGCTACAGAATTCACATACGAAACATTAACCAGGAAGGAAATCCTCTTTCCTTCTTCAAATAAAAAGATAAATAAAAAATGACAAGTTCGACAAAAAAACTCTGACATCTCGGTGGACAAAGCAACATTGGGGGCACCCAAATGCTGTTGCGGAACATAGATAAAGTATAACTATGCAAATATAGTTAAGAATTCCAAAAAGCAAATCTGCTCCATCTCAACTGCAGCACAGCCTTAGATTGTCTCTGCTTGTGCTCAGGTGTGAAACCTGTAGAATTTGGTAAATGTGAGGAGTGAATGCATGTAGTCACTTTACACATCTGATCTGCAGAAGTGAAATCATGGATGCCCAAGGCTCATGTGAAAGTCAGCCAAATCATGAATGAAAGTATGGCATGGCACCAAATTGGTTTTGCTCCATGTTCACTCAAATCCAGTTAGCAATGGGAGACTGGAAACAAGCAGCCTCTTCCAATACCCCAATGAAAACTGAAAGGAGAACTATAGTCAGATTACATCTTTGCATATGCAGTACTATACATTAGTGAGAAGTGTTTCTCCCCAGTTAATGTTTCATCTGAAGCACAATGATTTATCACACAGCACTGGAAAACTCCCGCACCAGGAAATGTGTGAGTGATGCGAACTGGACAGTTTTCCATTAAAGGTTACCCTCCCCCAGACATTTTTGCCTAATGTGTAATGTAACCCCTGTGTACAAGTTAGCTTATCTCTGAAATCTCCTGCTTTCCAAACCTAATCAATAAGACCAAAAGGTCAGCACACTGCTTAACCAATAGCAGTCAGGCAACTTTTTCTTCTCCTGTTGTCTAACTTGAAAGAGGGAAAGGGGGGGGGGGGTTAGCTGGGGAGGACAAAATGTCACCTCTCTTTAGAACTAAACAATGAAACAAACAGCAAGTATTATTTCTTCTCTAAACATTTCTTTAACTATTTGTGTCAGCAATTGGCTTAGTATAAAGGAGTTTTGTATGTACGTGTGCAGTTATATCAGCACTATAGTTCTTGAAGAATCAATTTTATGTTTTTATTTTTAAATCTGAGCAGCATCAATGGAATGCAGTAGACTACCCTGTAAGTCTGCAAAGAACTCAATTTCTTCAGTGAAGTAGATTGAACTTGATAAACTCCTTTATTTCAACCTTACTGACTATGTGAAATAAAGACATTTACATGAGAAAGAAAGCAGATCTCTGCTTGATTTGGAGATTGACTACATATGGGATGAAGGATAGACCCTGCAAACAGAGTCTTAAGCAGCCCTATTATCTTGGCAAAGATATCAGAGAAGATGATAACTGAAACAGGAAGACCATAAATTGATCATGTTAATTAATGAATGTAAAAAAGAAAAATTCCTGACAAAGTTTTTGGGAGTGACCTCAAACTCCAGGCAGTTGCCACATGAGATGACCTTGAGACCCTATGTCAAAACATTGCCAGTGTCCTCAACTCATCCGAACCCCACTTACCCCATGCATTGAGGCACTTCAATTAGGATTTTGTTTGAATTTTTTTATTTGAATTATGTGATACCCAAGTGGCTTTGAGCACATAGCCTTAAATGACAGCATGTAGAAAGGAGAACCAAACACTGAAGAGAGGTCTGTCCTTAAAAGGATAGTAACCCCAGAAAGGTAAATTCCTCAAATAGGTAGTTTATATATATACAATCTGTGCTTCTAAACATTCAAAATTGTGTTTATAAAGTATGATATTAAGCTTTTAAGCTTTAAAAACTGGGCTGTTTGGGGCACTACCTTGGTGAACACACACTTAAAAGCACCACAGAAAACACTACAACGGGTTGGGTCTCTTTAATAAACACATACAACATGGGTATTAGTAAACATAAAAATACAGACAGCAATAGAATTCATGCAGTCAGTACAGTGAGCTGAGGCTCCATATGATACCTTTGCCGTATCCAGGGATGCCTCAGAGAGGAGAAAGCCTGCTTCCTGAATAAGGATAGCTGATTGCAAAAGGCTCTCATTAGGAGTTCCATCCTGAATACCCTGGATCAGAGAATCTGACCATGCTTCCATAGCTCTACTAACCCATGCAGAGGGTAGAATGGGATTTAGAGAAGACTCTGTGGCTCACAAAGAGGGATTTCAGAAACCCTTCTATTTTTTTTTTTATCAGTGGGGTCTTCAAATGTGAAAGCATTGGGAACTGGCAAAGCTATATTCTTAGCTAGCCTGGAAATAGGGGCACCAACAACAGGACCAAGACCATAGTTCAATTTGATCCTGTGAAAAAGCACACAATTTTGCAATTTTTTTTTTAGGTAATTGCAATTTTTGTTCCGTTTTTTCCCTCCCATTGTTCTGTCACCAGTGCTTGTAGCTCTTTGTGAGTAGGAAAAACTAGAGATGATTTTTTTCTTCTGCTTAAAGAGGGTTGTGTTTCTTATAGATGAGGATTGGGATATTTTATATCCAGAACCTCAAGAAGCACTTTAATTAAAATATCCACATTTTCATATGTGTCCTGTGGGGCTGTTCCTCAAACTCCTCATCGGAGGGGAGAGATGCCTCATCCGTAGATTCCACAACACCTTTCTCTTCCTCTGAGGGGTGATCAGAATATAGAGATAAAACAGCTTGTTCTTCTCTAGGGGCGGTACTTCTTTTATGCTTGGAAGTACAGGACTCAGAAAGCTTCTCCAATATTTTTTACATGGAGGAAGCAAGGTGAGGGAGTCCTTGTAAGCCTGCTAAGGGTTTTGTAAGCGAGGTTGCCCAAGCTGGCATGCCCTCTGATGTAGAAGAGTCAAGAATGGAAGCAGCCTGACTTTCTGGGGTTTTTTCTGGTGTGCATCTGCTGTGCAAGACTCACACGGGGAGTCCTTGGAGCCTTCTTTAAATTTCTCTGAGCCTTTTGCGCAAGCAAAGTATCTAATAGTTGTCTTTTTTATAAGAACCCTCCTTTTTGTGTCTAGTATTAGAAACACTATAGGAAAAGGCAACCTTGACTAAGAAGCACTGTTTCCTTAAGAGAATTACCGCACAGATCCAAAACACACTTTATTAGGAAAAGGTGTACTGTCTCTTTAAGTATATTTGAAAGCGGTATAAGAATATAATAAAAGATCAATATTCTTACCACAGCCAGTAGAAGATAGGAAGAAGGCTGGAAAAAGGATAAGGGAAGAAGAAGTCTGAATCCGTTTCAATACTCTTACCCCAGCCTGGCAGGGAAGGGGAGAAGACAGGGAGGAATTCAGAGAAATCTTAGTCTGGATCCCTGCAGATCATTAATGAAAAGCAGTGGATCAGTAATTACAAGCAGGAGAGAGCTTGTAACTAGGGAAGGATATTGATATTGTATTTATATAGCGCTGATATATTAGACAGCACTTTACAGAGATTCATCATTCACTTCAGTCCCTGCCTCATGGAGCTTACAATCTAGTTTCAGATTCACACACAGATATATGTTTTTGGATTGTGGGAGGAAACCGGAATGCCCGGAAGAAACCCACGGAGGTACAGGGAGGACATACAAATTCCATGCAGATGAAGTCCAGGGTAGAATTGAACCCAGAACCTCAGTGTTAACCACTGAGCCACCGCACTGCCCTATATAGGGGAACTGTTGTACTTACCAAAACCTCTTACCAAAACCACACACTGGTCAGCACACTGTACTCTGTAATCATGCTGGAAGAGAGACAGGATAAAGCTGTTATGCCCGTCCATATGAATACTCAGATCCAGTGGTAAGGGTCATACAGTGGGGTATCCCGCGTAGAGGGCTCACTCATAGAAGTCAGGATTGTTGGTCTGGCTTCAAGTGTCACCCTTGGTGTCAGTGCTAATCACTGACTGAAGTAATCCTTGCCTGTCCTGAGAACCTTCCTGTGTAGAGGACTCAGTAAAAACTGAATTGGGAAGGGGAAGAGGCAGGGATAAAAGGGAAGTGGGAGGATCTTGTCAGATCCTTGCAGTGTCCTACCTCCTGGTGTCAGGCACCTTTTACCCAGTCTTCCTGTGTTCCCCACAACTTAAACTTGAGAGATGTCTTTTTTTGTGATATAGCCCTTAATATGCAAAACCAGTCCTGTTTGAATCTAAGGCAAACAAACACTATAGAGAACTAAATAGAAGGAATGACCATAATTCAAGGTTTAATTAAAAACAGACATAATTAAGGTATACTGAGCAAGATATTGTGGACAGGAGTTTATTTCTCTCAGGAGGTCTGACTTACCAAGTAAAGGAAGTAACACCGGGTAGTTATATGGCATGACAAAAAGATTCACACAGGTTAAAGTGGTGCTTGCCTTTAAATACCCAAATGGTTGCCCAGTCTCACTGTACTTTCCACTACTGTTCACAAATACCTATGATACAAACAAAATGCCCATTTTATAATTCAGGCTACATTAAAATGAAAGAAATATCTAAAACGACTCAATAGAAAATGACATTGAAATATAGGTTGTGATTAGGAAAGTATTGCTATTGTAATAAATAAACAGTAAATCTAGGAGTTGGTTTGGGATTTGTTGAATAAGTATTTTTGTTATATGGTTGAATACGAAGGCTTTGGCTTAAATGAATCATTCTTGTGATGGGACACCTGCTCACAGAAGCCAAAATCTTCTCAAATCATAAATTAGGGTTAGCATTTATGGTCCAGCATTTAGCAAAATCCACTATTAATTTGGTATATGCCTTTTTACATAAAGCGCCAGTAACGCAGGAATGGAAAAATGTGTTATTTGAATAGACAAGCTTGTTATCTGTATTATTAATAAAAATGTAATACCAGAAATTGAAAATGACTCAAATGCACATACCGTTACTTTATATTCAACCTGTACTTCCAAAAAATTTAAATTGTGTCTAAATTGTATGGAAATTAGCTTTAAATCTGGACTTTCACTTCCTGTATATGTATTATCTACTTTAGAAAACAAAGGGAATTGGTGAGGTTTGTTTAACAACTTGGCTGCTATTATTAAAGATAGAAACAGACAGAAAGCAATAACATTCATGAATTTAAAGTACTACTAATGTACCCTAAATGATATGCTGAAAGTACAGGGTCTGCCAGCCTAATTTCAATGAGGCAAGAACTCAAGGCAGTGGGTGGAGCTGAAATGTTACAAAAGCTGTCATGCACTTATGGAATAATGCATGCAGAAGAAGCAAAAAATAATCAAGCGGGTGTTTTGGAAGGGAAAGACTGTGGGTTTACTGCAGGCTAAATTAATAAATGTGATTTAGTAGGAAACTTTAGTTCTTCTTCATTTCAATGGTAACATTCAAGTGCTGTATTTAAAACTGCCATGAAAATTAATACGGGAATATTTATTTTTGGGTGTTTCTAGTTCTTTAAAATATTTTCTTTGGAAGTTCTGATTTGTATTGTTTGTGTTTTCTTATCATCCTCATGTGTCTGCAGATGAAGTGAGAAAACAGAATATAGAACATTTTAAATTTTAGGTCTTACTATCATATTAATTCTTCTAAGCATTTTCAGAACCTGTGGTATTTCCAGTTTTGAATGACTTGAGTATTTTTTGTGCTGCTAATCATATAACAGACTTGACTATATCAAAGGGGCTCATCAGCAAAAAGCCACTATATTATAACAGAGCCAAAATGTACAGCTACAAGACAAATTTTTTTTTTTTTTTAAGTTTTGGATCCTAAGTAATAAGGTACAGTGTTCTCAACCTGACTGGAAACTGTGTGATTATTATCTATGACCTAAAATATAAATACAACATACTAACTATCTTCAATAGCATTATTTGCTTGTATATATTACACAGAATTTGCCCACTCTGTTACAGCACGCACCTGCCAGCAGGTATGTGGAGACTTCCTTTCCAAGATAAATTGAGTAAGTGGGGATGGTTCAAGCTCATACTTGTCAAATGGTAGCTTGTCAATAACCATAGGCTCACAGTCTACACATGAGAATCTCACTACAGGGTGCGCTGTGCGAGGTGGCTGCAAAGAAAAAAAAAGGAGGAGAAGAAATGAGACTTCAAAATCAGTCGCTATGAGTGACAGTCTAAGTTTTTGGAGTTACTATAACCAACTGGATATTCCACTGTACCAAAACAGCACAGGAATAATCAGATTATTATGCTATGTAAACAATACAGGGAGATACTGAGATGCACAAGTACTGTACACTTACATACAGATATATGCCATGAGTTACCTTTATAGTTTTGCAAGCTGAATGACAACAAAATACCTTACTTGGGAGCTTTCTGGGACCTAAAGACTATCATTGTTGCATCTTGGTCAACAGGCTGCACACAATTGCTTTTGATAGAAGTGTGCAATACACTGTATTATGTGCAAACTATATCTTGTAGGGTAGCTATGTGTGACGACGGGGTTCCGTCGGGCACGAGTAAAGGAGGAGGAGTAGAGACAACAGCGACGTGCGGACCAACAGAACCTAAGGCGCGGAGTCTAAGACCCCTCCT
>JAKJJM010105214.1:0-10684 GCA_021901965.1 Pipa carvalhoi
CGCTACATCTTATATACGGGGTATGCCTTACATTAGCCAGCCCATTGACACCCCCGATATGTCTTACTATCGGGGGTGTCAAACAATCGGGGAAACACGGTAGTTATTCTTTAAGTCCATTCACAAAAATACAGCATGATAAGCTACAGGACTCTCTTGCGGCAAGGGAAAATTAATTTTTTGAGGCTATAATGTGGATTTCTGAGCAGGCATGAGAGATAAAATTCACTTTATTACTTTTAATACAGACTTTCTATGAATAAAGCAACATTCATAATAATAATTTTCTAAAGTCTGTTCATCAGTTTGAAAATGCAATCTGCTAAAACAATGTGAGTAACACAATGTCACTGTGTTTTAAATGCAAGTCGGTCAAGCTCCAGGAAAAAACAGGAAATTATCAACTCACGTTAGCACTCAGTATATTTGATTACTGTTAATTTTTAATACGGAGATGAATAAGAATGTAAGTATAGGTGGGAAGTTGAATTAAAGGTATCTGAGGAACAGATGGCACTATATTATTTTTGTAAAGAGACCCTTCATTATGTGAAATAAAATTAAGTTTTCCAACTAATTCCATGTCTTTCAAGCTGATGGTGGCAATTGTGGCCCTCACTGATTGGGTGGAAGGTGTCCTCATACTATGGAAAATATTCAACCCAATATCCCACAAAACCCTGGCTGCTTTAAATGCAACAACATAATATTTCTTTTCTACACTTAATTTTTTGAAATGTAAATAGACTATTGTCATCAGCATTTCAGGCTTCTGCACAAACATCTGGAAATTGAATAAGCTCTAACTGTGTGGTATTATTCTTGTCAGTTCTCCATTTTTAAATAATTTTAATATGCCCATATATATTTGTAACAATAATACAACATAATAATCAAATTTTCAATTGTCTGTCTGTCTCTCACATGCACATCCCTCCCCCATCAACCTAAAAAAGCACAGGGTTGCACATGATTTTTCTGCTACATTTGCATTTTTTTCCAAAAATCTAAGCATTACATAGCATTTTGCATCCTTGTAAATCATGAAGCTTCACATGGATGCAGAATTAGAAGTCACTAAACATACTGATCATTTGTAGTGTGTGCATATATGTGTATCAGGCCATAAAATCTGGCAAGTTGAGTGACTAAACCTTACTACAGGTTAACAAAATGAAGCAGATTGTGGGAAAATAGTTTTATTATGTACTTGTCTACAGTGACAATATACCACAGGACTGACTTTTTGTGACCTGCTCATAACGTGTGCTCTTAAGGGCTGACAAGGATGTAACAATTCCAAGTCTGCAGAATGCTAAGATGGCAGCTCGGATGACAAGTGAAAAGAATGGTACATTGCAAGGGTTGCCAACACTCCTCAAGATATAAATCCTCAGTAAGCAAAAGTAGCAAGGCTGCTTCAGAAACTCTCTCTTCATTTTGGCACATGAATGTAAAGTTAATATACATTAATGTTGGTTTAGGGAGGATTAACCCCCCAAAGTCTTTAGCATTCTCCACTCACACCACACAAATTAAACAAGAGCCTGAGAATGCAAGTGATAACAGGTGGAGATAGAGAATACCAGGGTGACTTTGCATAGAACCAGACATAGCACATGCAATCGACAGGTATCCTGTACTGATTGTGAAGTGTGGCCAATCCCTTTTGAGGGAAACGTGGGTGCAGGTCACATCAGTTCACTGGAACTAGGAAAAGTACCACATAAAGGAATATAATACTCCTATAACACCTCTGTCTCGTTTTTTATGGGTCACACAAATAATTTTCTTTCTGTGCCAGCTGTATCTTGCTCCAAAGATAAAAGTTTCAAACATTGCTACACTCAACTGACAGCATTTACTAAGCAAATAAGTTTCCCACTCAACATATAAACTGTACTGTTACTACAGCATGTGAGCTTAGGGTACTTTACTATTACAGTAGGGTTTCTACAATCAAAACTTAAACCCATTCCTATTCTAACATCTGAAGCTTGTGCTTCATTGCAGCAGCTATGTCCATATTGAGCCTTAGCTAATTCTTGGTGTATTTTCCATTGCTGTAATGGTTAAATGTTTTACTTCTAGTCCTTTTACAAGAATGTTAAGACAAACTGTCACCATACTGAAAGCTTGTTGGAGAAAATCTAATTTAAGTGTTCCGCAAACAAACCACACCCTGAGTCACAAACTCCAAAGATGACACATCGACTAAAGGGCTTATTCATTGCTCCCACCCATAATCTAAGGGAATACTGGGAGTCTCTGCAGGCAACAAAAGCTTCAGCAATCAGTCAGTGGTGCTGGTTGCTCAGTCTGTCTATAATCCCAGTACATAAAATAAGCTAGTGTTTTCACTCCCAGGAACACCACTGGCTGAGTAATGAGAAAGATATTCAGCAAAAATAATCTCCAGATTTGTTGGTAACCATAAATAAAACTGCACCAGTTTTTTTTACTTCTCTGGATTTTATACAAGAGCAGTAACAAGTGAAACATTAAAAGGTACATATCTGACAACTCAGCAGATACTGTGCTCCACTATATAGCTGGAATATTTCTATCTATCCTATGTGGCCTCTCCTTAAAGTGAGAAGTATTATTTGATCCTTGTACTACTAAATGTCTAGTTCTGTAGCAAGCTCTCGCCCATTTCTCAAGCCGCACTTCAGTCTTCATGTTTTATCCAAAGTTACCGTTTGTAACAGAAACCTATTACTTAGGCTCCTCACACTCAGGGCCTTATTGACTAAAGGATGAAATCTCCTGTTGAATTCATTTTGCTACAATTCGACTTGCATCACCAAAATAGTTGCAAATTCACTTCTCCTTATTTATGAAGCTGCAGATAAATTTGTCAAACAAGTTGACTGCTACGGACGCAGTCGCATGTGCAATTTGGCGAAGTAGAATGCAAAGTCATGCAAATTGATACGTATTTCCCCAGAGAAGTACCGTGACGTCATCCTCACCATATCCCACTAACTGTATATAAGTGAATAATACATCTATTTCTATGTCACCTTTTCCCTAGTTCAAGTTTAGTTGTAAACAAATTTAACTGCAGTAGCAATTTCTTTTGAAGAAATAGTTGCCTTATGCCACACTGGAGCTCTGCCATCAACCCCCAATTCACCGCTCTGATGTGGCAAAGTCAAACAGGTGAATTCGGACCACTACACCTTGTTGAATTAGACTGACTCCATCACTTGCTGAATACGTGAAGTACCTGTGCACACACATCCTAAAATCTGCAACTATCGTAGTTGTCCAAGTTAGACACATATTGGCAAACATGAAGAAGTGGCGATCACTTGTAAATTCATAGCTATATGCAACTATTTGGCCTTTAGTCAATAAGGCCCTATGTCTTGCCATGGTGTATAAAATGATCTTCCACAACCTCACCTATAACCTACTTCACACCTCTTAGGGCAATATTTAATAAGCCGAAAATATATGATTTCGTCTTTTCGGGTTTATTAAATGTCTCGCGAGATGATCCCGCGATATCATCCCGTGGGGATTTCACTTTCCGAATTCCAGAATTGGATCTTTCAATAGAAAGTTTTAGTAACCATAGAAGAGATGGCTACCTTTCGATCAAAAGATCCAATTCTGGAATTCAGAAAGTGAAATCCCCGTAGGATGATCTCACGGGGAAATCTCTCGAGCTTAAGCCCGAAAAGACTTGAATCAGAGTATTCAAGTCTTTTTGGGCTTAATAAATTTCGCCCCTAAAGTTAAAGTGCACCTGTCGCCTCAAAAACAGTAATCCTAATTTAGATTGTACTACAGAAATAAACATTTTTGTAATATATAAGTATTTTTAAAAATGTACCTTTGAGCAGCTTTTCTCTGCCATTTCCCCGTCAGCCTGACACGAGTTGGGGTGGGCGGGGCTTAATTATTGACATTATAGCTCCTCCAATCAGATCCCTTAAATCACGATCTAGCAGGGATCTGATTAGAGGAGCTGTAATGTCAGTCATTAAGCCCCGCCCACCCCCAACTCGTGTCAGGCTGACAGGGAGATGGCAGAAAGAAAAGCTGCTCAAATGTACATTTTTAAAAATACTTATATAATACAAAAATGTTTATTTCTGTAATACAACCTAAATTAGGATTACTGTTTTTGAGGTGACAGGTGCACTTTAATGACTGTGTTTCAACCTGCATATAAATGATGATCATTATAATCTTTTTTGGTATAATTGGGTAGTCATACACCTAAATACAAAATCCCTGACTTTCTGCAAGTGTACCTAGAAGAACTGATGGTGGTTACACCAAATTACTGACTTGCTTCAGATTGCTCTTTTGTTCATCCTCTTTGAATTTAATTGATAAAAATAAATAATAAATCAACACTTCTATTTCTGAAAGCATTCTTACTTTACAGCATTTTTCCACAGTACTGTACACGCACTATACATGTAGTACGTACAAACATAATTCATTATTTCTACAACATATTCTACTTTTATACTTTCTCATTTTGTAGGACACATCTCAAATTAGGGCTATGTATTTTCTTTAGTTCAGACGAAAAAAAAGGCAGTGAGATACAACAAATTAAAATATTATTTTTGAATGGTGCAAGGGGTTAACAGCAATAAGAAAAAAACATGAAACAAAACTATGAAAAACCAAACATCCTACCTGAAGAGAGCTGTTCAACTTTTGTGTAGTTTAAGGATAAAATGTCATTGACCCAAGCAATGATGTCATGTCTGCTCATAGTCTCCTGGGTTATCGATGTAGAATACACGTTGACCGCCATTCCCCAACTGCAAATAAAATATTACAATATTTGTTAAAAATATGTTAAATAATATAAATATATATTAGAATAGTGTAAGTTCATTTTTAGTTTTTTTTTACATTGGTCAATACAATGCATACAAACTGTCTAAGACCGCAAATAGCAAAGAACCCAGCCCCTCCTTATTTGCATTTTGATTTGCTCATAACTAGTGCAGAGATACCAAAGCTCTGTGCCAAACATCCCCTGTCAGTATGTACTTCTGTGCACTAGCTACATATAGAGAACAGAATACTATAATGTATGGACAGCATCACTGTACAAGAGAACAAAAAGCAGAACATTATGCCTAATCCAAAAAGGTTATCTATAGGTTAGTGAAGGAAGGGATAGGTAGACTACCTAAACATTCCCAATGAAAGTACTCAGGCCTCATACTACCCCTTCAATATTAAATAAATGCAGAAAATATTAAACTACACTATGAAGTATCACTTATTTGTAAAAAAACTACACAGAAAGTGCAGAATGACTAGATCTTATTGGTATTATCTGTATTTAGTAAATAAATGCCAGCACTACTCAAGTAAACTAGGCATGTCTTGAGCTTGGGGTAATACTTCATCTTAGTTTGCTTTGCTCAGTGAACAGTAAACCTACATTACCATTCTATAATTTATATACAATAAATATGAATATATTTGTATATTATTTAAAGCTAAATATCTGGTCCTGAACTAGACATTTTTCTACAGATAGTACTTCCAATGGGATGATTCAGTCTAAGAAGCCCAGTCTTCATATACCAAATAAATAAATATATATTATCTCTCTCTCTCTCATTTTTGTGATTGTCAATAATACTATTTTCTTTTACGTATGACAATTTGTACACTAACAAAAACAGATATGCTGAAAATATAGGGTCTGCCTGTCTGAATCACTATATTAAGAAGCAACTAATCAGTACCTTCTTGCTGTAGTGCTATCTTATAGAACTGCAGGTGCTAGTATTTCACGCCATCACTTTAGATCCTCATTAATATGCTATGAATCTATGCTAATGAACCTTGAAATGTTGTCCCACATAGTGTTTGACTGGTTGGGGAATGTCACATGGTCCATTAAACTGTGAATATCAATAAGGCACACATACACTTATTGCCGCCTACATCAACTACCTCAGCAGGGGGTGGAGCTGATTTACAACAAAGGGTATAATGTACTTAAATATACTATGTATGTAATAACGCATGCAGAAGAAGCAGAAATAACCAAGTAGGTTTCTTGTGTAGCTGACATGTGGCTAATTGAATAAATGTGATTTATTAGTCCTTGTTTTAATACCTGCCACAAACAGTATATATCTGGATGATAATTCCAAGCACACAGCAAACATCCTTACAGGAACATAAAATATCTTATTTTATATATATATCAGTGACACAGCAGTACATTCCAATGTGCCCATGAGCAGTGGGCAATAAGAAGGCATGCTGGACAATGATACTATTTAGGGTTATCTGAGAGAATGCACACAACATCCAATGACAACAGGAACACATGCCAGGATACTGATAATGTGCAGCTATGTACCTATTATTGTACACATCTGTGAGTCACATCAGATGCCTTCAATTTTCACAGGTGGAATAAGGTTTAAAAAAGAGAGAAGCGGTGGCAGAAAAAGATCCCCCTAGAGGAGAGCTACTAATGTTAAGACCACTAAACAGGAGTGTTCCTAGGTTTCCATGAGACACAGGGACCTGAAACACAGTTACAATTACAAATTCCAACATGGGAACAGCCTCACCAGCCTTTAATACCCATGGTACCCCCAACTGTTTATCAGTACTCTGCATGGAAGTATTAATCAGTGCTGTGAAAGGAAAGAAGCCTTGTTTTTGCTGACATTACAGGTCGATACAGGTGATGGAAACACTTTCCTTATTACTTACAAAAGCGGCTGCTTTAATTAAAGAAACAGAGGAAGCAGTAATGGTCTGGTAAGTACTGCAAGGAAAAAACAACAGTAATGTCTCTCAGGTAAAACGACAATTATTGCACATTACTGCTATCACTGTTTGCTAAGTATTCCCCTAATAGTGAAATCTATATGCATACCTCATGCTTTCAGATGTCATTAAAAATAAAAACCTCAGTTTCATAAAAGGTCTGAGAAGCCTGAGCAAGGAGCACGAGACATGGGGAATGTTCTAATAAACAGATGAGCCACGAGCTACAATGCCCAAAATGACAAAGTCCTCCAGATTTGTAGCTCTAGAAACTCCCTGTAAGAAAGCAGTTAATATGTTTACCTTATGATGTAGCAGGGTTACCCACAGGCTGCAAGTCACTTAGCTCTGGATGGAATTTACAAGTGATATGCAAGTTACCTAGGAGATATAGACAGCAGCAGCCAGCAGAGAATGTTAGATCTGACACTGGCTTACAGTATGTGCCAGATTATAAAGGCAGCATATGACCACATTTCTGCAGACTTCTCTGTGCATTTATCTGTTGTGGTTAAATTGCCCAATTTGTCTCTAGCTTAATAATATATTATGGAGTGTCACATGCAACAAATACATAGTGGATTCATTTACATGTCTCCTTATTCCATACAAACATTTCCACATTCAGAAATGAACAAGTGGAACAGGTTAGCTTGAATCTTAAACTCCTATTTTAATCCTGTATTATTTTTATTCATTAGAATACATAAATTTGAGCCACATTTACCAGCATTACTATTTATGGTCCCTTTCCTGCATGCACTGCTACTGTCCTATTTATAGCATTGCATAGAACTAAATTTGTATTTCCTGCCTGAAGCTTTATAAAATATGCAAACAAAGATAAAACAGCCCATAATCACATTACAGGAAATAGTTATTGGGAAACCCAATGAATATCTAAAACAAGAAGACTGCACATACATTTTAAGTGAACTTTTAAAGGACCAGTAACAGCAGACAAAGAAAATTGCCGTTTGGATTGGAATAACAGAATTTACTATGCAGAGTTGCAAAAATGTCTGGTAAGATGAATTCCTGAATGTTATTTTATGTTATTTGTATTGCTTGCTATGATCATACTGTACTAATTAGGCCTTCTGGGGCACTTCATAAATATGTATTGTCTACAGTTTCACAGAAACAATAGGACAGAAAGAGGTTTGTTCACTTAAATAAAATAAGGCCTCCACCAGCAAAGAGCAAAAACAAACACAAAGCAATACAAATCAGGAAATCAATTTCAAATCTACCATTTAGGAATAGTACTATGTAGGATTAACTGCCATACAAATAAAAATGGGAATTCTTCTCTTTCCGTGTTACTGGTCCTTTAGTATAGAAGATTTCAGATGTGAACACTGCAAAATAAATACAGTGGACTAGGTTGCCATTAGGGAATACAATTATAATAGATCTTGTCAACTTAAAAAAACCAAGGTGGCCAGTCACTTCAGCTTGTGACATGGGTTCCCTATTTGTTCATTTTGGGCAGCCGTGATTGAGGAACCCATGAAACACTTTGAATTTCCACTTCAAAACTAAACACATTGAAATGCAGGGGGTCCATGGCACACTTATAGAATAAAAATAGATTTAGGTAGTGTTTAAAAAAAGTGTAAGTTTAAAAGGGACAAAAATATGTGAATGCATACTTTTTTATAAATCCATTACCATGTTCACTTTGGAGGGTATTACAATTTTTAAGGCGCTGTATGCATTCCTTGTACTTCATAGAATATTTGTCTGATTTTCTTTGTGTATTTAATGAATGACTGGCAGTTTTAAAAGAAAATAGATCAATTAATGCCATGTTGATTTTATAAGTTTTGCATAGAGTTGTGGACTTTTTGTTACTTTAAAATCAGCTAATTCCCATTTTTTTTTTAAAGAAATGCCTCCATCTGTCTACAGGTTTCCTTCGCAATAATTTACTGCTGATAAAGAAATAGATTTAGGAGACAAGGCCTGTTTTTGTCAGGTAAGGTCTGAAATGTTTAGCTCTGAATTTATCTCATATCTCTTATATCCTTAAGAATAACTCATTCATAAAACACAGCTTTGTCGCAGTTTAAAGAAAAAAAAACCTAGAGCTGAACATGAATGATG
The DNA here is from genome assembly GCA_021901965.1 of Pipa carvalhoi. Lineage (NCBI taxonomy): Eukaryota > Metazoa > Chordata > Amphibia > Anura > Pipidae > Pipa > Pipa carvalhoi. The sequence continues at coordinate 8,893 of JAKJJM010105214.1, forward strand.
CGGTTTCATCTTTTTTACTAAACCTTACAACCAGATAGATGTAGCACTAGAGTAATTTGGGAGATGTAGTAGCAGTTGGTTGGTAATCTACTCTAAAGCGTAGGAAAGATTTACACCAGAAAGACATATTTTGTCTCTGGGCTCCAGAACAAATAATCGGCCCAGCCTAACTGCATCTTCACAATCGGAGAAATGTAGATATCCCTATACTACAGTCAGTATATCTTCTGTCTCACTGCCAGCACATATTAAAACTTGCTGCATGAATTCTTTGGGGTCACAATAAAGAACTCAGAAGTGTGTTTAAGGTGTGCAGAAAAGTATAATTAATCATTCAAATTTGCAGATATTTAGTGTTCCCACTACAATTAGCGTTGTGTTGGATCTTTTTACCAAAAAAGTAATTATACAATGTGATAATAAGCCAACTATATTTATACAAAGAAAGAACAAACTCAAAATGCCACCAGAAATGGTGAACTGGACTACACAGAAAATCTAGGCTTTCCTGAACTCTTTCCAATTTTTAGGGACCACATGTGAACAAAGGGTTTCTCATGGCCGTTAGTCTGCCAAAAAGCTCCACATATTTTTTTAGCCATAGGATCCGCATTATATCCTACAAATGTTGCAATTACAAACAGCTAGCACGCTACATTGCTACGTTTGCTAGATCTGTCTTAGGTAAGATTCAAACTCACAATGTATCTAATTTTTTTTTTTTAAGTCAAAACCAAATCACTAGATAATATGATCTTTGTTCACACCCAGCTTTTATATGAGCCAAACAGATTGACTTGTAGGAACCAAAAGGAAATGTGTTCAGAATTTGATTGTGATAGATCTCTTTCCTTAATATAAAAACTGTTACATTAGTAAGTCATTTCTACTTTCTTCTGTGCAAAGTGCATTATCCTGCCCAGCGGTACTGTGCTGTTTACCTGGACCACAGGGTAGCCATGGTTTTTAACATTTTATTTTTTTTAATCTATTCCTACTGTTGTTAATCTGCTCTGTGTTAGGATGTGAAAACCCTGCTATGCTTGGCATAGATAGGAAAAACTAAATACACTGCCACATAAACATTGGCATATGGTTGAAAATACATTTTTCATTCTGTACAGATATCTCTTAAAATTTAATCTAACCACATGGGTATGGCATTTCACAGACTGAGCCAGGGTATAATAATAAACATTACCCAAAAAGAAGATTGAGATTTTCATGAATTTCAGTTAAAAACAAATTTGGCCTTTTAAGCTAAGATAAATCAGGGATGAAAAGTAACAGGTCATCAGATGTTGATGTTTCCAGTTTTTTGTATGGAACACTGGCAGAATTGTTGTTTTGGAGTTTTTTTGCAGTTCTTGTAAAAACCAAATTCAAAGCTGTATCCACAAGACTTAGAATGCAGTTAGTGCAATATGAGCTGCAGATGTAAGAAGCACTACCCCTAACAATATTAAATGTGTATTGAAATCATTTTAACAAATAAACCTGCTACAATACAGAGATAAACATTTCTGACAAAGGAACACCATACACAAGAGATACACAAATGAATAGTGCTCAGAAAAGCAAAGCATGCGTCACAGAAACAATGGTATTCGACTGCATGCACTCAGAGCTACGGAATCGGTTTGGCTCACTGACACAGAAGCGTAATATAGGCCCAAGTGAAAGTCTTCTTAGGCAGGATTCACAAGGGTGAATTTTCTATTGTGTTTTAAAAAAATAAAAAAATGCGCCAGCACACTGGCGCATTTTTTTACACATTAAAAAAAAAAAAAAA